>JAOEGS010023318.1:0-85903 GCA_025447755.1 Corythornis vintsioides
GGTTGTAGTGAGGTGTGATTACTTCTCTCCATATAAAAAGTGTGTAAAGCACTGAATAAAATATTGGGAAGGATGGCTTTCTCTGCAGTGAATGTTGCTCTGGAGAATTCGACTGATTTCCTTCTCTATCATTAACAACCCAGCATTTGTCCTTCATGGTCCTGTTTGAGGTGCCTCTAAAGTGGACTTAGTGTTTCCAGAGGCTTGGAACCCTCCTGCCTTTCCAGGAGCCCAGGCATTAGAGTGGGTTTGAGCCAAAAGCCTTTTATTATGTAATCCTTTTTATTAAAATATTAAAAAATAAGACTACAGGTTGTGCTGCTTTCCAGGTCAGGCATGGAAAGACAGAACTATTATTTTTATTTTTTCTATTAAAAAATATAAAAATGATTAATTATGATATGATATTCTGAAAAAAAAAAAAAAATTATTCTGGAAAAGGCCAGAGTTCTGCACAAAAAGATTTAATGCTTAAAAAGACTGTTATGTAATATGAATGTTTACAGTGTAATGCATTAAACTCCTAAGCACTTTTGGCTACACTTTCTTTCACTTCCCACAGCTCCTAATAATACTCTTTGTTCCACTCTAAACCAAATCTTTCTTATTCTTTTTGTTTTGTTTTGTTTTGGGTTTTTTTTTGTGTTTGCTTTTATTATTTTTTTCACGTTCTGCAAATCCTTGTAGACAGTTCTGGTCCCCTTAGTCATAGATTAGACAAATTGTGCATGTTGTTTCCTTTTAATCTCGTTTCCCTCCTGACTTTTTAAATACTTGAAGTTGTTCTACACCATCCTCTGCACTTTACCAATACTTGGTTGGCATTTTGATGTGCAGAACTAGCAGGATTCCACAGTGGGAGTCAGCTGACACCAGTACACTCAGTCCTTTCTGTTTAGCAACAGTTTGGGGAGAAGCAGCTCATTTCTGGTTGCACCAGAGCATGATTTGGAGGAAGCTGTTGCAAATAATATTGCAAATATCTCTCTGATAAGAGACAAGTCTTGGGGCATAGGTGTTTCCTGACAGAAGGCTGGTGTTTGAGTGAAGATGTTTGCAAGGACGGAATCAACAGATTGATCTGGCCTCTTTTCTTTGTTTTTGTTTTTTTTTGTTTGTTTGTTTGTTTGTTTGGTTTGTTTTTGTTTTGTTTTGTTTTGTTTTGTGGTGGGTTTTGTTTTGTTTTGTTTTGTTTTTTTAATCTGGACAGGTGCAGTGTGTCTGGATCTGTTACCAGATAAAAAGAGACAGCAGTATTCCTGGTGTAGCCTGACCATGTGGTAGAGACAGGTGTCATGTTTTTTCATAGGGGGACTTGGGCTTTTGCAAGCAGCCAACAACCTTCCCTTCCACAAAGTGATGTCTTTGGCTCAAAGGACTTTTTTTTTTTTTTTTAATTCAGAGTTTGAAATTCACCACTCTCCTGAAATCAGCTCTGGATTATTTTTTTTTTTATCTTTCCCTCAGCAGCAAAGATCCTTTGGTAAGGCTGTTTAATGGGGGATGCATGCCTTGGACTGCAGAGTGCTGCTGCGTTGTATTTCTTGAGAAGGTAAAGATGGGATGATTCACCTGTTCCAGTTTCTTTGCCTTTCAAGGCAAACTGTTTTTCCTGCTCTTTTTATGCAGCAGTGAGCACCTTTGCTTGCTGGACTCCCTTCTTTGTCTGGGAGGCACAGGGGTCTCAAGATCTTGCTACTGGTTTTTAAAATGAATGATGAAAGAAATCCAAGACCTGGGATTGTGCTAAGTTAGGACCATAAAGGAGCTTGTGACTCTTGAGATCTGTTTAAAAGTGGTCAATTCTCAGCTGGTTACCACCCAAGACACAGTATCTGGTTGGGTCAACACTGGTTATCCTATCAGCTGCTTCTGCCCACATTCCTGACTGGTGAAAAGTCATTACATAGCTGTGCTTCATATGGTCCTGAGCCCTAGCTAATGAGCCATGTTGAGACAGAGGAGATTCACTCAAGCTTGGCACTGGAAGTGCACGACCTCCTGCTCTGACTGGATCCAAAGCAGTGTTTCATCACTGCCCATGGCAGGGATATGGCCTGTGATGATATGACCATGGACAATGGTGACAGAGAATCAAACACCAAGGAACTGAGCACCAACCCACCACCAAACCAATGTTCCTCTTGCCTTTTATTATCTTAAAGACAGATATGGAGGAAAAAAGCAGGAAAGCAAGTCAAGAGCCCTAGAAGTTGACCTGAAAAATACACTGGTCAGCCCCTGCTCTTTGAAGACTGGTGGCATCTGGATGTGGGTGGACACTGATGACTAAAAAAGGTGTTTTGCAGTGCTCCAGCTGGTGAGAAATGAGCTGTGTGAGGCTCACAGTAGCAGATACAATGCCAAGGAGTTCCCATTGGGTAACCAGTCTACATTTGGATTGCTTTGTGTGACAAACAGCTGACACAAAACAATCTGCCAACCTCCTATCAACACTGTGTTCTTTCAAAGCATTATTATTTTCTTTTTTTTTTTTTTTTTTTTAACAGCTTCACATGTTCCCAGGCAGGATCGTGTAGCAGTTTTGTAATCAGTGAGGCATTTGCCATTTCCCTCTCACCTAGTCTGCCTTTGGATTGGCACAGCTCCACAGCTCAGGTTTTATGCCTATGGGTTTCTCTTCATCATAACAACAAATGCCACTTCTCATCCTGTCTGGCAAAAGGAGAAATATTCATCCCATGTCCACCAAGTGGGGTGGTAAAGCAGGAGAGGTCACCACTCATCTCCCATATGAGAACCATGCTGACTGGAGCAGATCAGGAGACAGAAGCTTGCCTGGGTTTCTTTTATTAATGTCTGGGGCATTGCAAGTCTGAGAGTGTAAGACTGTTCTTTTCTGTCAGCTTGGGAAGGTCCAAGCAAGAAACTACTGTTAGAGGTGTAGGGTCTATTGAAATGCATTTTTTGTAGGAACCCCAAAAGTTAGGTTCACATAACACATGTGTGCTGGTCCTCAAAGTAATCCTGTTGATCAAAAATATTCCTTTTCTACCAGGGAAATATCTCCAACCAAGCTGCTCAGCTGCAAGTGGAAAGCTAATGATGAATGAGCCAAAGGAACCCAATTTGGTGATGACAGGCCCAAGGACTGTTCATGAGCTGTAGCTCCTAGTAAAGTTTTTAGCCATGTTCATAGAATCATAGAATAACCCTGTTTGAAAGGATCTTTGAAAGATCATCTGGTTCAGTCTTTGGTGGGGAAGGGAGCCCAGATGAGATTGTCTAACACACTGTCCAATTGCCTCTTGAAAAACTCCCAACAGTGGGAACTCCACTGATGGTTCTCACTGTAAAATCATTCTAATATCAAAATGAAATCTGTCCTAGTGTAACTTGTACCTGTTGCCCCTTCTCCATGGGATTCCTTGTGAAGAGAAGGCCTCTATCCTCTTTGCAGATTCCCTTTAAATCCTGGAATATTGTGGTAAGATCCTCTCAAGCCTTCTCCAGGGAGAATTTAGACCAAACTACTTCAGTCTTTCCTCATAGGGCAGGTTCTCCAGCCTTTCAGTTATCCTCATGACCCTCCTTTGGACCCTCTGCAGACTGCCTGCCTTATTTGTGAATGGTGGTGACCACAACTGGACACAGCACATCATGTGCAGCCTGACAAAGTGCTGCAGAGTGGGCTGATCACATCTCTGTCCCTTCTAGCAATGCCCCTGTTGATACAACCCAGGATCTTTGCCTTTCTGTGTTCAGCAGCTCGCTGCTCACTCATGTTCAGCTTGCTGTCCTCCAGGACTATCAGCTTGCTTTCAGAAAGGCTGCTCCCAGTCACACAGGTCCCAGCCTGTACTGGGATCTTTGGTTCCATCATCCCACATAGAGCACCTTGCACTTTTCTGTTAAACTTCTTACGGCTCTAGCTTGCCCATTCTTCCAGCTTGTCCTGTAAGATGTCTCTCCCTTATGGCATGTCCACGTTCAACTCACACTTCCACTGCTAGGCAGAGATACATAACTAATTAGCTAACACATTAAGAGAAAAACTTCATTTCAGAAGTCTCCCTTATTTTTTTAATTCATTGTTTGCTTTTTCTGTTTTGCCAGATGGCTCCACCTGATGTAGAAGTGCCAGAGGCACCTGTCTCCACTGCTGCCCAACAGAACATCGGCATGGTGCTGGGGTGGCACCGCAGACACCAGAGAAGGAGCTGGGGACAGCAGCAGCCCTGGCTCGTCAGTCGGTGAGCATTGCTGCCCTCTCCTGGCTGCCAGCGGCTGAAACCGGAGAAAATCGTCTCGGGAGGGGGGAAGGTGGCAGCAGGGTCTGCAGGGCTGCAGGACAGGGGGAGATGTGCAGCCTGTAGCTGCTTTCCAGGGAAATGGGCTCATCTTGCTGCCTGCGAGAGGCTCACTCAGAATCATCACAGCCACTGAGTTCCTGCCAACCAGCTCTTGATTCCCAGTGGCTTTGTCACTTTGGCAGGAACTGTCTGCAGGGGTCTCTGAGGCTCCTCCCAGATGGGGGAACGGGGGCTGCAAGAGGTCCCTCATGAAGTTGGGACTTTGTAATGTTCTCACAAGCATACAGCAAAGGATTTAGAAACTTTCTGCTGTCAGGAGACACTCTCTGCCCCAGAACATTTCTCTTTTACTCTCTGAGCTTCACTTCCTCAGTTGCTGAATCCCTACAGCTGCAGGCCGAAGTCTGGAAGATCAAATAAAATGAGCTGGCATCTGTTCTCAATCTCTGAATCAGGGTCTCTTAACAGACACTTGGTCCATATGAACAAATTCTCACCCTCATTTTCACCTTCAAATCAGGGGGTTACATCTCTAGCACCTCCTGGGAGTTGTCCATGGTCTGAGATAACTTACAGACTAGGCTAAATCATCAAGAGAGAGAGTCTGGCAGCAAAAAAAACCCCAAAAACATTGCAAAACATCCTGATGGATTTTCTTAGCCATAGAATGATGGGTTGGAAGGGACCTCCAAAGGTCATCTAGTCCAACCCCCCTGCAATAAGCAGGGACATCTCTAACTAGCTGAGGCTGCTCAGAGACTCCTCAAGCCTGGCCTTGAATGTCTCCGGGGATGGGGCCTTCACCACCTCTCTGGGCAACCCATTCCAGTGTCTATCACCCTCAGATTAAAGAACTTTTTCCTAATGTGTAACCTAAATCTCCCCTTTTCTAGCTTAAAGCCATTATCCCTTGTCCTGTCACTACAAACCCTTGTGGACAGACCCTCCCCTACTTTCTTATAGACCCTTTTCAGATACTGGAAGGTCGCTATAAAGACCTTCTTCCAACAATCTAAGAGGAAATGTGGAAGTCTTATTTGGGTCCAGCAAGCTGTTGGACCAGAAAAATAGTAAGTTTTCTGAATTGTTAACCTGAGTGTCAGGGATCATGTGTTTGCTTTTCAACTCAAGTGACATAATCTCTAGAAGAGGATCTTCCCAACCAAGTGACCTTGCCCAAGGGAGTAAGGTTACCCAGTGCACTGTTGTGCATCAGTGAAACAGAAGGGTGGGGGATGTCCTGCTGTGAAGACAGGTTATCCCTTGGCAGTCTGTCCTGATGTCCCAAGTCTTCATAAAGTTGTCTTTGACCTTAAAACATCTTACCTCTGTGGAAGGCTACTTTATTAACTTCATATTGGAAACTCTCAGATGAAAACCAAAGAGATGAAATCCTCTTTCTCCTTTCCTTTGCAATGAAAGAGATAAAAGTATTTGGAAATAAACAACCAGCTGCACTAAAGATCATTTTATCTTAAGTTAAGCAACTAACACAAAGAGTGCTACACACACTTGACATCCCTGGATCAAGGCCAGTCAAAAGAGGAGACAACTCTTTACAAAAGGAGGCAGGCAAGTGCATTAATGGTGGTTAATCACATGAAGAATGAAAGAAAATTGGAGAAAATAAGCAGGGCCCAACTAGAACTTAATCTGGCTACTGCTGTAAAAGATGATAAAAATGTTTCCATAAATATATTAGCAACAAAAGGAGGATAAATGAAAATCTCCATCTTGTGTTGGTTTTAGGGAGAAACAGTGACCAAAGCTGAGAAAAAGGCTGAGGTATTGAATGGCTTCTTTGCCTCAGTCTTCAGCAGTCAGACCAGTTGTTCTCTGAGAATGAAGCCCCCTGAGCTGCAAGACAGGGACAAGGAACAGAATGAAGCCCCCAGAATCCAAGGGGCAGTGGTCAGTGACCTGCTACCGCACTTGGACCCACACAGCAACCCACACCCTGGGATCCACGCAAGGGTACTGAGGGAGCTGGTGGAAGTGCTCCCCAAGCCACTTCCCATCATTTACCAGCAGTCCTGGCTGAAAATGAGCTCACTGAAAATGAGCCAGCATATGCCCACGTGGCCAAGAAGGCCACTAGCATCCTGGCTTGTATTAGCACTAGTGTGGCCAGCAAGACTAAGACAGGGATTGTCCACCTGGACTCATCACTGCTGAGGCTGCAAACACATTCAGTTTTGGGCCTCTCACTCCTAGAATGACATTGAGGGTCTGGAGCATGTCCAGAGAAAGGCAACAGAGGGGGCTGTGTGCCCTGGAGAAAAGGAGGCTCAGGGGAAACCTTCTCACTTTCTACAAATACCTGAAAAGAGGCTGTAGTGAGGTGGATGTTGGTCTTTGCTCCCAGGGAACAAGCGATAGGACAAGAAGAAATGGCCTCAAGTTGCACCAGGGGATGTCTAGGTTGGACATGAAGAGCAATTTCTTCCCTGAAAAGGTTGTCAAGCCCTGTCCCAGGCTGCCCAGGGCAGTGGTGGAGTTTCCATCCCTAGAGGGGTTTAAAAGACATGTAGATGTGGTGCTGAGGGACATGGTTTAGTGGTGGGCGTGGCAGTGCTGGGTTAATGGTTGGACTTGATGATCTTAAAGGGCTTTTCTGACCAAAACAATTCTCTGTTTCTATGATAAATGAAAAAGAAGTTCTGAAAAATAAGGAAAGCATCCAAAACCTATTAAGAAATACATAGACTCTGAAGACCTTTGTATATGAAGCTGTATATGAAGCTGTACACACCCTGCATCCCTTGATCTGAACATGAGTCATGTCTCTAGCCTGTTAATATTTTTTCTCTCCGAGTTAAATGTGCCTTTCCAGGAAGTTTTCTTCACCAATCCCAAGCACAACTTCTTTTCTTCCAGTACATTTGCTTCTTCAAGCAGTTTGTAAATGAGAAGAGCACTTTTTTTTTTTTTTTTCCTGCAGGAGATAGGAAAACTTGGAAGGTCTGCAGAATTGCCCACGTCTGATGGTGGGTCAGCTGCAGCCAAACCCAGCTCTCTCTGGGTTTGCTCCTTTACCCACCAACACACAGAAAATGCCAAGTGCTTCAGTTCCCTGGCAGCACAGCCAACAGTCGTGATTCCTCGGAGCTGAAAATAGGCTGGTGTTGGCAGCAGCTGATGCTTTTGCTCACAGTTCCCAACTGAGTGGGCTACCTACAGCAAGCAGATGGCCAGGGAGGAACTCCAGCAATTTGCTACAAAACAGCTAAAAGTCCCCGGCGCCCCCAGCTCTGAGAACCCAGGATTTCATGACACCTTGTGGCCAAGCCAGGCACAGTGATTTGTGTGGAAAGAATTCCTTTGAAACATGCACAATTAACTGGGAGCAGAGAAAGACAGAGATGGAATTAAATGAGTGTTGTGGGAAAAAAAAAAAAAAAAAGAAAAAAAGAAAAAAGAAGTCAGTTTTGCTCCTTTGAAGGAGTTACAACCTCAGTAATCACTCCAGCTGGAGACAGGGAAGGAAAGGGATATTATGGAGAGGGCATGTGATTTGAGAAAGATCATCCATCAGGTAAAGCCAAGGCTATTCAGCCTCAGCCCTCTTCATCAGTCTGCCCTGCCTCCTTGTTGGAAGGAAAACTGAGCTTTTCAAACAGGGACATCACCCAGAAGTGCCAAAGACAGGAGAAAATTTCCTAAGAGAGACTTATGGACCCATTTGATATAATTGGAGAGAGCAACCAGGAGCATTGCATTATTTTGCTGGCAAAGCATGACACTGGGACACATCACAGAAACATTTGGTGTTCCTGTGTTGAGCATTAGACACAGGGGTTAAAGAACTAAAATCACTTAACCTCTTGTAGGTTTGTACACCATTTTGGATTTATCTGCCCTAGTTTAGATTATTTTCTTAGGATGAGTCACCTAATTTCCTCAAACTGCTGAATTCTCTCAATTTCCTTAAAATAATCTACCTCTAGCCCACATATTTAGATTAGTATCTCAACATCTGGCCAGTTGAAACTCATCTCAATGGACCAGAGCATGCAGACCTACCTGCTTAAGATCTCTGCAGGCTTTAGCCTGGGGCCATGCTATCTTTTACTGAACTATATATCCAACACAGTAGAGGGAGAATGACTGAATGCCCAATGGATTCACAGGACTGTGGTCCTCCAGTATTTTGCAGTGGAGTGGAGGGGGAGAGACAAACCCTGATGCTGCCAGTTGAGGCTTATTCTTGGCAGTTTTGCAGATTTCTGATGTGGAGGTTGAAAGTAGTGATCAGCTGATGCAATGAAGCAAGAGAGGTCCAGTTTCATTCTTCAAGGACTGTGTAGACATCACATCCTACTCTTTTTTTTTTTTTTTTCTGTCTTCTGTTATTCCTGTGTCTCTAAATACCCTCTCTCCCCTTCCCATGGTTTTAATGGAAACCCACCCTCTTTTCTTTCCTGCTTAGAGAATTATTTTCCCCATTCTTCATCCTCTTGTAAGAACTTAGGAGCAAAGCAAATGTATTCAAGTTGCAAAAGCCTTTTTTTTTTTTACTTCTGTCCAAAGGTTTTCCCAAAACCTCTAATGAAAAGGATTCCAGCAGCTCCTGTTTGTGTTCAGAGATCACCTCACTGATCACTGCTCTGTGGTCTTCCTTGGCTTTATGAACCTGGATGTTCCTCCCCAGAGCTGCTTCTGTTCCAGGCTTGATGAGTTGTAGAAGAAAAAAAACAAAACAAAATAACTTTCTCCTTTGAGCCAAGCACAAATTAGGCCACTGAGGAGGCAGAAACACTCACTGGTCCAGGGGAGAGTGGATGTGTAATCTAATTTACTGTGGAATAAAATCATCATCCTCGCTCTGTTCTCTAATTCAAACTTTGCTTCCTATTCTTCCCTTTTTGTTTGACTAATTCTGTTGCCTTTGGTCTAAGGGCAAGGAAATCTCATCTGCATATTTTAGGGGACATTAATTACAAGTCCTTTCACTTCAAGTCCTGATACTTCTTGTACTGACTAGGAGCTCCAGTCTGACTGCAGTCCTAGTTTCTCAGAGGGTCATTAATTATTGAGCCTATTGAACTATACCTGAACATAATGAGCTTAGGAATGAGCAATGCTTCCTTGGGGGTATGGCTGGAAGGAGAGGAGGGGGAGTGGGAAGGGGACAAGCCACACAGCAGCAAGCCCAGTTTAGAAGAAGGTGTGGCTGGGAGAGGGACAAACCAAGTGTCCCAGTGGATTATTAGGGTTGATTGAAGAACCCCAACCCTGTCTCAGATTGCCTGTCACACAAAGCCCAGAGTAAATAGACTCAGGACTCCAGTCAACATCATTTTTTTGGCTTTGTGCACAATTGCCATGGCAGAGGGATGGTGAGATCTTAGCATGAAGAGCCTTTAGCATCCCTTTAATCAGCCAAGCCTTCTGCTGTACTGAGAGGTGAAATGTAGGATGCTATTTGTCCCCAAAATTGACTCATGGTAAATATTTTGAGTCTTTGTAGTACAGATATTAGGTGTTACCAGTTGCTCTGACTGTGGAGTTGATGGCCTCATGCACCATTCCAGATATGGTGTCACACATTCCTGTGCTGGTGACCATTTGCTGGCTGACCTGTAATGTCAACAGTCACCTCTTGTGTCATGTTGTATTCTGAATAATGTGTCTAATGAGGAAACTGTTCTTCCTTTTTTTTTTTTTTCCTGTAGAGTTCAGCTCCACTCTGAGGTGAGGAATGGTCTTGAGTGATGGTTTAAGCCCCACCATAATGTTTCCATTTTTCACCCACATACCTGGGGTTTCACCCTGCAGTTGTTTAGGCTCAGAGGTTACATCTGAGCTGGTCTATTAAGAAGGTTACCTTGTCAGTCCCCAAGATGGGATCTACCCTTCCCGTGTTCCACCCTCCTCATTACTGGGAAGGTTTTTCTGGAGGTGTAGAGATGGGTTTTTGGCATCAATGGCTTCTGCCAAGTGTCCTCCAGAAGATGGCAGTAGGCAGGACTTGTTCTGCAATGCATCTGTCTTTTGGTACTGACAGTAAGCTCTGGATATTATTTACAGAGGTTAGTTGTGGCAGTCAAGGGAAGGCTGAGGGACAATTTCATGTCTGTTTGTGAATAGCAGTTAAATTTAAGGCTCTGCTCTGTTTTATTTATGGCATGTTTCTAGATGCCATGCATAGAAATCATTTGCTTAATAAATAATACAAAAAAATCCAGACATCCCAGCACCTTGTTCTAGCAGCCTAGACAGGAACACACTGAGTGACAACCTGCCAGAAAGCTGCAGGGTTTTGAGCAGTGTTGTTCTTGAGGTCTTCCTTCAAGCCATTACAGTAATGAGTGACTAAGGGATGGTCAATTCCTTTTTCAGATGTGTACCTCTCTTTTCAGAGAACCTTCATGTATCACAGGGGCTAGTGAACAGCACATTCCACTCGTGAGGACATGGTTTCAGTCTCTTTTGGTACTGGGCTTAACTTTGGAAAAGTTATTAATGGTATGAAAATCTGGGTGGTTTTAATATACATTTGAGCTAATCTCCCAGGGCTCTCTATCATCTATGGTCTATAACAAGAATGAAGATAATTAGTAAAATGGAGACAACTCAGTCACAGACACTCAAAGTTGTAGATTAATCCCATTCTTCATCAGTGCCTCAGTTCTTAGCAGCAGAAGATAATAACCACACTTTCTTATCTTGTAAGGCTAAATGAAAATGATGAAGGATTTAAAACTAGCAGAATGAGATGAACGTTTCCTTTGTCATGGCTTCATGGATTGAAATTAGCTGGGAGAACACCCCAGGTCTGGCTATGATTGGAAGGAATTTCAGGCATTTCTTCCTCATCACATACTTATCCTGGATGGAGTTTCAGAACAAAGTTTTTATTCTGTCCCCTTAGAGACATTTGTTTCTCCATCCACGTGGATGAAGAAAGATGTGTCATGTCAAAAGCAGAGTGACAGTAGCAAATGGATAATAAATGTTTCTACATGAACTCTTCCAGCTATTGCTGTAGTGAAATCATTCCAGGAGGCAGCAGTAGCAGCACAAATTAATTTGTAATCTTCATGAGTGCACGTCCTGAACCTCAAAACCAAAACTCATGTTAACACTGGGACAGGAAGAGTTTAAACTCTTCCGTGGAATGGGGAAGGAGTGTCAGAGTGTGAGAGAGAAATCCCTTTGAAAAATGAAGGAGAGCAGAGAGAAAGTGGGGAGAATGGAGAAACAGAGAAATAGAGGATGAGCTGGGCTTTTTTTTAAACACTTGATGTCTATTGGGTAGCCTTTCTGCCTCTCTTTGAGCAAAATATCTACAGTCCCCCAAAATAAAGGGCTGTTCAGTGTATTTTATGTCCCCAGTTCAACATTCACTGATTCTAAAAGACCCTTTTGTTGACTAGTTCAGATGGAGACCTCTACATAAAACTTTGGAATAATTTAGCCTGGATATCATCTGTTGGTGTATCTGGTTCATAACCCTGTTCCAAGCAAGGCCAAGCAGTTTGGGTTACTCAGTAACCTTTTCCAGTCAAATTTACAGTATTTCCTAGGATGGAGACTCTACACTCTCTCTGCTTAACCTGTTCCAGTGTTTGATTATTCCCAATATAAAGTCTATTTTTTCCACTCCAGTTACCTTATCTGAACCTCCCCTTGCCACTGCTCCATTTTGCTGCTTCTCATTCATTTGCTCTGTGGAGGAACTTTGGGATTCATCTTTTCTGCATTCTCCCCTTAAGTAGTTTCAGATAGTACCAAAATGTCCTTTCACCCTTAGAACAAACCTTCCTCTTCCAGTTTTTCCCAGTGGTCCAGCTCCCCCAATCATCTTGGCTGACCCACACCAGTATGCCAGTGTCTTTTTTGAACAGGAGACCCCCAGATAGGACACACTAGCTGTGGTTGTCATTCAATCCATAAGCAGCAGTAGGTCAGTAGTGTGCCTGAGTCTTCCCAGGGTTACTCATTGTCATTAAGGACTGTGACAGTCAGAAGATATGACCAGTCCCTGGTGTCTTCCCTGGCCTTCTGGCCCTTCTCTAGTGTTTGGCAATGAATGGCAGCTTCTGCTGATAGTGTCATCAGAAAAACCAAATACCTTTTTGCAATGTGTTTATGATAATTAATTTGATGTGGTATTGCTAGTCACTTTAATATGCAGTCAGTATCACTTGTCTCCTCTGATATAGGCTAAAATATGAAGGAATTGGAATTAATGGATGGTCCAAGCACCATTCATCACTGAGCAGCAGAATCCACAGGATGTGTCAGAAGCAGCTTCCTTCACACCATGAAAGACAGGGAGGGGAAAGTTCACACTTTAAATTTCCAATTCAATATACTTAAAAGCCAGATCAGAAAGGAAGAAATAGGTGGTTTCTTTCTCAGCTTGAAACTTGAATGCAGAACAAAATAATTTGATTTCCTATTTGAGGATACAAAGTTATTCAGTAATTAAGACACATATGCTGCTTTTCCTTTACTTTAATGGCTATATATGTTAAATGTGTGTGTAGACAGACTGCCTTAAATCAGTCTAGTGATTAAAGGAGTTGTCAGAGCTTTGGCCATGCTCTGTTCCTGAACCACCATATCCAGGAGGTGACAGCCTGACTCTGCTGACGTCAATCAATGCTTTTGCAGTGGCTTCAAAGGAGTAGGCAACTGCACTAACGTGCACTCAGGGAAGAAGGAATGCTTGTCTGTTTCCCAGTGGGACATGTTCATATTGCTCTTTCAACCACTCTGAAGTGTGCAGGCTGCTTGTTTATCCCAGGCTCGACTAACTCTCATCCACAGTAAATGGTCCAGGAGAAGCCATGGTGTTTTTCACACAGCCTGTTTGCCAGACTCTCCTTTTCTGACCAGTGGAGGGTGAATGTCTTCTTCTCTGGGTGATTAAAAACCCAAAGAGAGACAAGATGGAAAACCAGTGACAAGATGAAAGGTCACGACGATGAAAGATATTCTTGCTGATGAAATGTCTTTATAATTAACCATTTGTATGCTATTCTATCTTGAGGGGAAAGATAATCAGGCCCTGGACAGGTGCTACTTTGGTATAGATATCAAAGCATCTCACCTTCTCCTATTTGCTCTGGCAGTAATCCTGGGAGGGAGGAAAGATTATATGTTGCAGTTCAGAGCCACAGTGTCCATGACCACCAGGGCACTTCAACAGCCACCCTGCTGCTGAGGAGTAACTGTCAGTGTCCTTGTCTCCTGCAGCTACTCCTGACTCAGTTTTAGGAAGACTGCTATCTGAGATCAGTGTGAAACAGGTCACAGATCATCCAGCTAAGCCTAAACAAGCTGATAAAATCACCCAGGGCTCTGAGAAATGTGTCTCAAAGATGTTGGTGACATCACATCTGAAACTGCAACATAGATGTGCCAAGGTGGGAAGTCAGGTCACTTTGAATACAGCTCCAGTCTGATGGGGCTGAGCAGCTCCTCTTGCCAGGCCAGAAGTAAACATCTCTGTTTAGCACTGAGCTGATTCTGTGGATCTCCCATGTATAAGAAAACAGCACATTTCCACTTCTTGCTTTTCCTTCCTGGGAACACAGAATTGTTTTCTGCTAACCATTTAAGGAATGTCTTAGGAAACAAGCTCCAAGGAATGAGTTTTGAGTGAGAAGTAGTATTGGAGAAGATGACAGGTCCTCCTGTGCACTGAGGAACCAGTCACTTTGCTCTGATCAAGCTGAAATAGCTTTTCTTTCTTGATGCTGTCTGTGTTGGCCACAAAGCAGAAAGGCTAGAAATACAGGCTGAAATGATTTGTGCTTATATAATCAAGCTGCATCTATGCAAAATTGCTTCTTAATGACTCATCAAACTGCTCTGTTTGTCTTCTCCTGCCGACCAGCTGACTGAGAGCAGTTGTTAGACCTCAGATTCCTCCCAGGCAGCCTCTATAAACCTTTTAGTTTTATTAGCTGTTTATAAATTATATCAAAATACATCAGGCACCCGTGGTTGTGAAACACCAGCAATTGCTACATGTAATAAATAACAGAGCATGGGATGAAAACATATATATCCATTTTAAAGTGCACCTGAGGCATATAATAGTCATTGCATAATATGTTTTGACTTAATAAGAAGATGCACTTTGCGTAAAGATAGTGCTTGAACTAGCTTTCACTGACTGATTTATTAAATGTAAATGTTTACACATCCAGTTTATATCCTGGGGCTGGTATGAATAACGTCAAAATAACCTCGGGGGGAACACATTTCACTGGGTAAGGTAAAATCCTCCTCTCACTTCCAGTGATGTAAAGCTGGCACATTTCTCCTGACCGTGCTAGAATTGCAATGAGTTGTCTTTGCTATCAGAACAGTGCTTAATACAGGCAAAACAGATGCAAACAAGCTCAAAATGCATGCTTCTTTTCATTTTACAGACAAAATAATTAGATGTTTGAACAGCGAACACAGGGAGATGATGATAGTTTCCCTATCATTTGATTTCATCAAGATGCAACGACCTAAACCCTCCCCCCCAAAAAAATGAAAGGGAAAGAAATGCTTTGTCGCTGTAAAATGAGATGTTATGGGGATGATTGTGTACAGCCCTTATAGAGATACAAATACATAGAGTATATAGAGAGAAATACAGAGAGAGGATTCTCAGAGGGTCAAAGGAGAATAAACTAATAATTCTTGCTGACCCTGAAATCTCTGACCCTAGGCTGGATAGGGGAGCCAACACTTTCATGGAAAAGACTTGCTCTAGGGTTAGTTCTTCTGCAGACTTTTGAATGGATGGAGTCCCAAGTCCTCAGGAGAGATTCCCACTGATTTGGGCAGGTTTCTGCTTCCATTCTGTGTCACTGAGTGGGGATTCAGAGTAGATTCACCTCTATTTATTGATCATTTCAACACTGTGCACTTGTCTATGTATTTTAAATATGCTCTAGTACTTACATGGTACCTTCCACTTGAGATTACTCTCCAGTTATGAATTAATGTCTCCTCTGAGGTACATACCACGTTATTAGCTCTGCAGCATTCCTCACCTTTACCCGTTAACTTGGTGCAAACCTCTTTTTTCTCATGTAGTTGTCAAGATCTGAGGTTAAAGACATACTGGTGGATGTTAATTGGAATCCATATGACCCAAAATCTATCAGCCCTTATCCCAACAGCTTCATTTTTAATGATTTCTTTTCATAATTGGCTAACTCTATATAGTTGTTTGAAGTTTCCAAGATAATGGGATTATTATTTGAACTGGTAAAACAGACATCTCTACCAAATTTTATACTTAAAAATTATTTGGGTTTTTCCTCATTTTGTGGAGCATAATTTCATAATCCTTTTTTTTTTTTTTTATCTGCATGCTCAAATAACTTGGAACTCCTCATTTTGTCACTTCTTTTTTTTTTTTTTTTTTTTTGTATTTTTAGTTTTTATGAAGGTTGTACTGTCAGAATTGCCAACTGTCTAAACAGTCACATGCCCACTTCTCTCCGTATGTGAATATTATTCTTACCCTGCCTACTGTAACATCTCTTGTTGAGTTTTACTATTATTCTACCCTTTTCCTGATTGTTTAAAAATAAAACTACTTCCTCAAGATTGTGAAGGGTATTCAGCTCAACCAGGGATAGCCGCTCTTAAGAAATGTCAGGAAAAATCCTAAATAGAAGTAATTTCTTGGTGGGTAGGTCTCCAAGTTGTCAGTTCTGCCTTGAAGAAGAGACAGATGAGCACTGGATGGAGCAATAGATAAAAGCTGCAGGACTGTCAGAGTGCACAGAGATATCAGAGCTGGCTTAAACCAGCCATGCAGCACAAAGCCAACAGCATCTGCAGAATCCCACGAGAAGGATAAATTAGCTCATGCTTCGCTCCATCCTGGCTCAGTTAATACTCTGATACTTGAGTTAATGAATTTAAAATAAACTTGAATACACCTCGAATGCTCTGGGATTTGTGGGCCTGGTTTCACTTTTTAGGTCTCTGGAAGCCATCCTGAGTAAACAAGCACCTCTCTCTGTTTCGATTTTCCCTCTGTAAATGGTTCTACTGCTGCTTTTTTCAATGCAGTGCTGTGAGGATAAACCATACATCAGCAGTGTGCTTGGGTACTCAATAAAGAGAGGATAATGCCTCAAGATAAAGGGGAAAGCAACTAGTTTCATAAGTGAATCAGGGACATGGATCAACCAAGTTATAGTGGACAACTGGTGTCATGCTCAGAGTTGTCAGCCAATTAACAAAATGAGTATTTACTTGACCTCCTTTTGAATTTTCTCAAGACTTCAGCAATGCCTGAATGTTTAGAGAATATGTGTGGACTCTAAAAAGTTTAGTGACACATTGACATACTCACCTGCTGCCCCTCCAGTGACTATACAGGAGATAAAGGTCACAATGTTCCCAAGTATGGGTCATTAGATTGCAACTATTAAAAAACTCAAGGTGAGACTTTATGGGAGAGGATGGGTGAAAAAAAACCCTAAGAAGTCAATTTCATAGAACCATGAAATTGTTTAGATTGGAAAATACTGTTAAGATTGCTGAGCAAAAATTGAGCCTGTCAAAGTGTTGTTTGAAGATGGGCAAGAGAAGCAAAGGGGCATCAGCCCAATCTCTTGCATCACCTTGCTGCTGAAGAATAGATAAAGCTGTAGCATTAATAGTGGTAGAATGGTTGAGGTTGGCAGAGACCTCTGGACCCTGCTGCTCAGATAGGGCCATCTAGGGTTGCCCAGGAAGAAGTGCTGATAGATGCTGTTGAATATCTCCAACACTATACACACTCTGTCTTGGCCTGGGCAGGACTGCCAGAGACAAAAGGAAGGAAAGACAGCTTGTTTTTCTAAATTACCTCTTGGACAATACTCCTTCACCTTTGGATTAAGCTCTTGTTCCAGAAACCCTGGCACAGAAGCACAGAACATCAGCATCTTACTTAAAAGGCAAACTGTGGTGGAAAGGGGCATGTAGGTGGATGTCTTAAAACCAAAGAAAGTGCATGAAACAATAAAAGAACAATGGCAGACAGAGTCTGATAACAGGAAAAAATAACAAGGAATTTGAAAAAAAAGCCCAAAACAACCACAAAAAACCCATCACCTATGTCATCTGCACAGTTTCTCTAAGCTGGTATCAAAACATCTTTCACCCTTATTAGGCTGTTGACAGACTCCATGCTGTCATGCTGGAATAGATCAGTGTTTGAGTTAACGGTGCCAATTAGCTACTGTTTACAGCCTGCTTGGGCACAGATCTGTCTGGGAGAAAAGCAGACGTGGTGGGTGCTAGTGGCACAAAGTGCCCTGGTTTTTCCATCCTTGGCAGTTGCACAGGGGGGAGCTCTCTCAGTTATTCTCATTTCTGCCGAGACTGCTGTCAATTTACAATTAAAAAGAAGGATTTTGTTGAGCCTGCAGTAATTCTAGACTCTGCAGGAGACACAGGTAGGTCAGCCAAGGAGCCTGAACTGTAGATTTTTTTTTTTTCCTCGGACATAGGAAAATTCAAAGGTGGTTTTTAGCACGGGTGTGTAGAAACAGTGATCATCCTCCTCCCTACAACTCTGACCTTCATGTTGTGCTGCAGACAGACTGTGGTATGTGTCATATGTTCTGTGGAGTGAAACAGGGGTCTTTGCCCTCTGGAACACACAGCATCTGCAGCAATGACACTATGACAATATGTTGTTATCAGCAGCATTATCAGCAGCATTATTTCTTCAGACATCATTCTTGGTGTTTTTACTTGTCTGGAATGCCTAAAGCTTAGTCTGTGTAGTTCCATTTGGATAAAAAGTTTATCTCCTGTTAATTTCTTGTGGTGGGGTGATGTCTTGGAAACCCTGCAGCAAATCCAGTCTTCACACAGAATACTGTAAGAACGAGAAAAAGACTGGTTTTATCCTGAGCTGCCTGCATGGTACCAACCCAGTCTCTGATGTGACTGAAGTGCCACAGAAAGGGAAAGTGGAAGCAAGAGCCCTCAGTAGAATATATCAGAACGCCCACACCTTTCCCAGAGCTTCCCCTGCCAGGTATCTAAGTGTTTGGGTTTTTTCTACCATGGGTCTTCACAAGTCCCTCAAAACCGTATTTCACAAAGCAACATCATTTTATTCCATCACTGTCATCATCAAAGCACATAAGATCCCCAGGTTTCACCCCCTGCCTCCATCCCAGCAACTGGGGATTATAAAAGACCTCTGCTAGTGTCTCAGGACACCCTCCTTCTCATCTTCTTTCCCCACAAGAGACCTGGGGGGCTCCACAGTCTTTCTGGGCAGCCAGGGCCAGGCTCTGACACCCACACAAGAAAAATGTTTTTCCTAATGTTCATATGGAACCTCCTGGGTTCTAGTTTGTGCCTGATGCCCCTTGTTCTGTTGCTGGACACAATTGACAAGAGTCTGGCCCCATCGTTTGGATACTCACCCTTTGATATTGATGACCATTGAGAAGATGCTGTCTCAGTCTTCCCCAGAGCTCTCAACTTTTTCTTATCACAGAGATGCTCCAGTTACCTCAGCCAATTTGTGGCCAGCACTGGACTCTCTCCAGTATTTCCTTGTCTCTCTTGATCTGGGGAGACCAGCACTGGACACAATAATCTAGATATGGCCTCACTAGGGCAGAGTAGAGTGGGAGGAGAATCTCCCTGGACCTGCTGGTCACACTCTTCTTAATGCACTCCAAGACACCACTGGTCTTCTAGGCTACAAGAGCACACTGCTGGCTCATGGTTAATTTGCTGTCCCCCAGGACTCCCAGGTCCTTCTCTGCAGAGCTGTTTCCCATCAGGTAGCCCCTCACCTGTACTGGTGCAGGGGGTTATTCCTCCCCTGGGGCAGGACCCAAAACTTGCCCTTGTTGAACCTCATGAGGTTCTTCTCTGCTCAACTCTCCAGCCTGTCCAGGTCTTGCTGAATGGCAGCACAGCTCTGGTGTGTCAGCTGCTCCTCCTAATTCTGTGACCAGCAAACTTGCTGAGGTTCCCCTCTGTCCCTTCATCCAGGTCATTGATGTAGAGGCAACAGCCAGCATCACCTCAGCCATTTGCTGAGGGAAAGTACTGTGCCACCCCTGTCACACCTGGAGAGCCAGCCCTCACTGAGCTGGGGGTCTGCAGCTTAGTGCTGAAGCTCTGTCACTCCCCTTCTCCCTCTCTCAGGCTTGAATAAGTTGTGGTTGATTTGCTTTTCAATCACTTCTACTTGCTTATCTAAAGCTGTCTAGTGGAACTGCTCAAAGACAAAAATCTGGAGGTTGCATGCAAAGTGAATTGTACTTCTTGAAGAAATGGAGAGATAAAGTAGAATCAGGGAACAGCAAATGCTTAACAGTTGGGGGTTTTTGTGGTTTATAATAGAGGAAAAAAAATGCTAACTCAATTTGCTGATACGCAGGCTGTGTTGGACTTTTCATATGCTGCTAGTGAACAAAAAAATGGAGGAAGCACAGTGAGGTGGATTGGACCAAAACACAATAATTTTCTGTAAGCTTCAGGGCTGATCAGGCACTGTTTGATACCAGAATAAATTCTTGCCTATGTATAAATTCCTTCCTGTGCAGAAGGCCACCAAATACTCTATGTCTTCTACCCTCATGTAATCAACCACAGCCCAAGGCTTAGAAAAAGAGCTGGCCAGAGAGTAAGGTGGGAGGAGGAAGGTGCTGGCAGGTTCAGGTGGTGCTTCTGATCTTCCCACAATGGTGAAGTGGAAGCCAGACAGCCTGGGGACAACTGCAACTGCCAGCAAAGTCAATTCTTGGCTGCCATTCCTGTTCAGAGACTCCTCCTTCCCTGTTCTCCTGGTAATTACCCCCTGCACAAGTATCCCACTGCCAGTGTGTTACTTGCTCATTGAACGCTGTCTGCCGATCTCCTTTTGTTTTCCCTTCCCCAGTCTCTGCTGTATCTCTTCCCCTCGTTTATCCTCAGCAGCTTTTGTTTGAATTAAATCTCTTTTATTTGCTCTCTGGGGGAGGGAGGCTGTTCAAGCTCCGTTTGCCTTACAGCAGAGGCATAACAAGATGGGATGTGTTAGGCCAGTGGTATTTCATCCGTCAGCACGATTAACTTAGAAGCAGAGTTTTTGATTTTCATTCTTCCCATGTCTGCTCTTCATCATATAACTAGTTCTTTGATTTTCCCTACATCACTAACTCAATTTTTAGATATTGGTCTCCCCTCCCACCAATATTATGCAGCCTCTATAAAAGATATTTATATTCTAATTATTACTAGACCCTGGTATAACTCCTAAGATGATTAAACATCAAAACTATTTTACATTGCACTGCTCCTGTGAACAGCTGCTAGCAAAGGTTCTTAGGAAACTGCACGAGGAGTTTTACTTAAATCCAAATCATGGAGCCTTTCACACGGACTCAGGTTCATGGACACCTGCCAGCACATCCAGGAGACCCCAAATGACACATGGGATCACAGTGACACTGCATGCAAGAGGGGACACGAGCATGCAGCTCACTGGCACAAAAAGCCCAAGACCTCTTTGTGAAGTTTTCTGGCTTAGCTTTCAGGTGAGAAGTGTGAAAGAGCTCCAGTGTGTGCTGAAAAGTCTGTTCAGGCAGCTCCCATCCAATACTGTTTCTAACCAGGATGGGAAACCTTTCCTTGTACCAGCTGCATTTCCACTAGAGGGCTGGGAAAGCAAAGCTTGTGTGGTGTGCAGTGAGCACAGTTTCATACAGAAACCTTCTTTACTCCTTGTGCTCCTGCTGTTATGCAAACTGGTTTTTAATTAAAAAAAAAAAAAAAAAAGGAAAAAAGAGGATATTTTTAGTACTTACTTTTTTCTTAAAATGTCATCTGGAGACCTTTGCTCTGTGTGTCCAAGATGGCATTGCAGTCAGAATTTATATGACATGAAGCAGAGGCTGTGGCACGTTGGAAAAAAAAAATATTTGCATGAGGTAGTGTCTCATGGGCCAGAAATAAGATAACATCTTATTTTAGACACATCTCTCATTCCCATCCATCCATACAGCCATCCATGCATCTACTCATGTCCTCCAAAGCTTTTATGCTATCAACTTACCTATTAATGTTTCTAATTATTTAAACAAAATTACTTCCTAACCATCTGTTTGCCTGCCTGCTCGTTCCACTGGGATTTGACTCCAAAGCTGGTGTGGCTGTTGTTCTCCTACCAAGCTTTCTACATGAAGAGCAGCCTTTGGGTACAACTGAAGCCTTTGTTGGGTGTTTTTTCAGGAAGGTTGCAGATAAACTGAGTAGCCTTGACCACCTCTCTGAATGTAAATGAATTTGAGGCTTTGGCTTCAGTCAGGGGCTGTGTCTGACCTTGGATTTGAGAACTAGGAAAGCTGTTGATCTCCTAAGGGCTCTAGAGAAGATATCACCAGAAGCTACTCACAGAATGTATTTCTGAGAGGTCAAAGGGAGATGAGAGCATCAAGTGTTCTCATACCATATGTCCAGATTTTTAGGGTTAAAGGAGTAGCTTTATGAGGGCCACTCTCTTCACCATTAAACCAGAGCTGTGCAGAGAGAAAGACCCTGTTTACCAGTGAGAAATAAAGAAGCGTTGCTAATGAATTGCTGCTCTATGATTCCTGTTCCCTTAAGCCTTGCAGTTAATGATGATATTAACTGTTACTGTTATATTATGCTGACATTTAGAGTACTCCAAAATTGGCACAATGTGCAAAATGGGAGAATTAAACACAGAAAAGCTAACGAGTGATGGCTGGGCAAGGAGGGGGGAATCACCCTTTGCTGATAAGAGAGACCAGCTGAACTTTTTAGCTATTTGCCTGTGATATACATCTTGTCAGAACTGGTAGGTTTTAAGTAGAAATGCTGCTGTAGTGGAAGGAAAGGGTAGAGAAGAAGGAGATGACATTTACATTAAAAAAAAAAAAATCTAACTGAATAAATCTATGAGCAAGCACGAAATATTCCTCTTTAGGAATCACACAGTTCAAATTGATCTATAAGAAATGCAGACTGTACTTTTTCCCCCTCCCTTCAAAGTAATTAATTTGATGAAAAGGAGCAAAGTGGCAGAGAAAAAGTTTAACCATAGAAAATAATAAAAAAAGCCTTCTGAAGCTTTTGAAATGTTATGACTTTGATTTCAGTTTAGCTGCTCACTTGCAAACTCTCTGCTGGTGAAATGTGCCTGCAAATCCTGGCGGAGGTGCCTGGGTCTCACCTGATAGCAGCAGATGGCAGAGGAACACTGTCTGCCAGTTTGGGATGTGAAGGTGGTGCAATCATTCCTCTTCTTTAGTAGCTATGAGGCCTGTTGGGGAAAGTGGGAACTGTTCAGATGATGGAAGCAGGAAACAGCTCCAAAAACAACATCCATGTCCACAATTTGCACAGCAAGCAGCTCATGGTTCCCCTGCAACAGACACTGCAGTACCAGGAGATTTCCTCCTGGCTGTCAAAGCCATTTCTCCACTTAGCAGAGGTGAGGGTGTGACATAAACAGTGAGCAGTCTTGCATCAGGTGGGTAGAAGATGCTATCTCTGCAAGGAACGTGTGCTTGGGTGGCTGCCCTCTGCCATACCACAAAGATGGATATCTCTGTTGCAGTAGCTGGGTTGGAAAGACTAGCTAAGCCAAATTAATTTATGTGTTACTTAAATCATCAACAAAACAATTAATTAGCTGTTACACAAATGAAGCCCCACCAGCAAGAGATAGATTGCCTGTCTAGTCCTCTGATTCAGAGTTGGAGACTTCTCTACAATTACTGGAGGTGTCTCCAGAGAATTCAAAACCCTCCCCACTGCCAGCACAGGGAGGTCCAGCCTCAGAATGCTGATCATTTAGAGGCCTGATGATACAGATGTCTCCCACAAACCATTATCCCTGTTTCTAAGACAGGGAAACAAGTGAAGAAAGCAACACACAGAGTCTTAGGGGATTGAAAGGTGGAGCTGTACCTCTACATCTCTCCTGCCTTTCTTGTTTCTGCTTTGCCTCCTGGGTTTGCCCTTCTGTGCTCAGACAGACAGAAAAAGGCAGGAAAGAAAGACAAATAAAATGTTTCATGCTTCCTTGCAAACCTCTCTGCCTTGTCTCAACTGTGAAGATTCAGGCTGACATGGGTATCTGCTGACATCTCCAGCCTTGGTTTCCAGTTGCTGTCATTCTGCTTTCTGTTGTTCTGCTTCTTCTGGTTGAGATGTCCCTAGAAGCTTATGTCTGGTTTCTGTTCCACAGGCCATAATTCATGTTCTCACAGTGTCCTAAACAGGAATGTGTGAAATCTACACATAACATAGTGTCAGCACTGTCATTAAACACAGATTTTAATTTGCTTCAAGAAGATGAGCTTTCCAGTGACTGTGTGTTTAGGATGATGTGCCCATACTGTGAAAAACTCTGTTTTGGGAGGGTGCACTGATAGATTTTTTTCCTACCTGTATGGTATCAGATAGTAAAAAAAATCAGTTGTGATTGACTTGTTCATCAAAACCTTCTGAAATTTGCAGTTAATATTGCATAGAAAGTACTGAAAAGAGTCAGTATATGAATCAGTTATAGCAAAATACAAAGTTTAACCCTGTGTTTGGCCAGCCCTGAGTTTTCCTTACATTTTTATTCCCATCTCTTGTGTGACCTCAGTCTTCTCATTTCCCTTTGCCAGAGTTTCCCCACCTGTGAAAAGAAACCTTTATGTTTCCACCCTTGACACTTCCATCTTGACATGTAGCAGATGAAAAGAAGGATTCATTCTTGTTGCTTTCCACTGATTTTCTATGGGAGGTTCAAGCAGATTCTGGAGGGGGAGATCCCTATGAGAAATCCACCTCTCCTTTCATCCAGTTGCCTGTCATCAGGATTGTACTTTTGTGTGGATACTGTCAAAGCTTCCACCCACCACGAGACATTCAGCAGCTCTGCATGAGGGTATCCTGAAAGGCCTACTGAGGAGAGTGAGGTACCCTCAGACAGCAGGTGGAGGTGGGTTGGGTCTGCTGAAGACAGCCAGGGAAGTAGTTAGATGGGTTTAGTGATTTGTGATGGGTATCTCTAATATATTCCAGCACTTCTGTAGTGCTGTTGCCTTCAGCTCTTTATTCCCTATTGTCCAGTTGCTTCCAGCTTCTCTGATGACTTCCCTTAAGACTCTATTTTGCTCTTCTTGCCTCCCTGTCCTTGCTTCAGTGGAAATGCAATTCTCTGTCCCATTATATTTAACAAAATTCGATGCAACTTAATTCAGGTCTGTTTTCAGTGTTTTGTTTTGGTTTTTGGTTTGGTTTTTTTTTTTCATTCAACTTGCCCTAATTCAATCTATTTCGACTAACTGCAACACAGTTAAATGCAATTCCAGGAATTTCATTAAAAATAATTTGCTGCAGAGGAAATAGTAGTTGCTCAAAACAAACAACAATCGATTCAATGTGATTTGGTTAAATGCAATTGCATTCAACAGAAGGAAATTAAATCAAAGCTATGCAATATATTGCAATTAAAATTCATCCCCGAAAATCAGGTCAAAGTTTAATTAGTGCCAGAGAGGCTTTATTTAGCTTTCTTGAATGTATTTCTGCCTGGGACAAATTAGTAGCCCTTGATATACTTCTCTGTAACACTGCCATTGATGCATCATTTTCCTCCCACGTACTGCTGTTGAGCGAGTCATTTTACACATGTAGACCCACGAGGTTACTTCCAGTTTCCACATTTTGATGGTTTATGATGATTTCTGTCTCGACAGCCTGTTGCCCAAAATGATTTTCCTGAGCTGCTGTGAGCAACGCAAGACAAAATCAGATTCACTGTGACTTCCCAAAATCAGATTCACTTTGACTTCCCAAATCCAACCTGAATGTTCAGGTCAGTGCAAAGCACAGGCACTGCCTGTGTGACTGGCCAGGTATTCCGTGCTGCACTCCACCACCTTGCTCTGCTCCCTCCTCTGGAAGAGCAGAGGTGAGGATAATAGGGAAGCAATTTGCTGTGTTGGTGCTGGTCTCCTGTCAGAAGAGCATCTTGCCTCAGAGGTTTTCAGCTCAAGCACTGATAGTGCAGAGAAATGTCTTTCCTGCCACTCGTGCCTGTGAATTCACTGATAGAAAGCAGTGCTCGTGCCCCATTTTGCTCAGGAAAATAACAGATCTGATGTGTGCTTGTATCACTTGTGGTCCCAGCTGGTGCAGCTCTGGAGATATTAGCCTGGAGTCTGTTCATCAGCAGCTGTAGGAAAGGGATTCATCTCATTTGACTTACATGGAAGTTTCCTTGTGAATGATTTGTCTTATCTTAAAATAGAGAAAATAACCTGATACGAGCTGTCTAGAAAAGCTTATTTCTCTCCACTGACTCAGAGGACTACTTGAGGTGTTCCATTAAAGTTACATGCCATTCTGGGTGCCTGTTTTTCTTAAGCTTCCATTTACTGTTGGTTGAAGGGTGAAGTATCTAAACTCTCAATTTTATTTTTTTTTAATATATATATTATTTTCTTCTCTGTCTAGATCAGACTTCAAAAACTAAATTCAGAAACACATTGATGGGCTGAAAAAAACATTAAGACTCTATACTCTGTATATTATGAAATTATTAGAACAATGTAGTATACAGCTAAAATGAAAAGGGAACATCCGAATGTAGCAAAGCAAAAATAATTCCATCTGAAATAGTTTCTTTAAGGAAATCATTGGAAATAAAGTAGTCCTGCAAAACACATCACTATTGATCAAACAACAATTTCAGATGGATATTACTCAAATCAAATTTTCTTCAATAGCTCCACTTACAGTGCTCTGGTGGAGCAACAACACACAAAGCATCTTTTCTGAGCATTGTAAGAAAGGCTGCTGTTTCAGGAAAAAAGATTTACCTCACTGTGTGGTAACAGGGGAGAAAGGCACAAAGCAAGTGCTGAAAGTGATGTACAAATGGCTTCTCAAATTTACAGACTTCGAAGGAGCCAAAAAGCAAAGAAATCTACACTGCTTGACTTGAACTTGTTCAGGCTCAGATGGCATAAAATAAAGGAGCAAGAGACATCATGGGGGAGTGGAATCAATGAGGTTTCATTTCTGTTTGGTCTCTGTGATTCCTACAAGTTGGTTTAACTCCTTTGCATCAGCTCAAGAGACTATTTAGCTGTGCTGAATAGTAGGAAGCAAAAGGGTGATGAAAGACAGCTACTCTGTGGTGTGAGTTTCACAACCTTGCTGTAATAATTGCAGGGGTTGATGCTTCTGGAAAGTCAGGACTGTTTCTTGCAGTCTCTCCCTTGCTGCACAGTCAGACAATGCCAGATCCCACACAACACTGACCCATAGGAAATATTTCTGCAAGAAGAAAGCTGTTGAGATAAGAAGGATTTCAGTTGGTCATGGGCAGAGGCTCTAGAGAGGCAAACCCACCAACCTGATCCAGTGGAAGGTGTCCCTGCAAGTGGCAAGTTGTTTGGAACTAGATGATCTTTAAGATCACTTCCAACCCAAACCAGTCTATGGCTGTGTCAAGGTCACACTGCCCCAGCATCAGTGTGGTGGCCACCAGTCTGTCATTCTCCCTGAGGCAGACATGGCATTGCACCCTGAACTTCTGGCATATAAAAATAGGACAACCTTTGGAGTAGACAGCTTTAGACAAAAGCAAGCAAAGCAACTACTGGAAGCTGCACAGGATTGGACATCCCACATTCCCCCTTTGATCCTCAGCATTAGGTTCCTACCTGTCAGTCACTCCTCTACTAAGACACTGGGAAGGTTGGGTGAGGCTACACTGTAGGAAGGTGGGAATCAGCAGGAATAGGGATAGGGATAGAAGAAAGTGTGGAGTTTGGGAAAACATTTTCACAGAAACCATGGTGGGAGAGTTCTGTGGACATAACTGGGTCTGGATTAGGTAAAATTTGAAAGCTATTTAGTCAGGGAAGGCTGTAGAACAAAGTGAATTTAGCTCTGTTTTCAGTTAGGAAATGTGGGTTTTTTTGGTGACCCAAATGAAAAGGAAAATTGCAAATGACATTTGTAGTTAGTTTCCTTTAGTTTTACTTCCTTGGTGTAGCAATATATGTGCTTTGTTTATTTTCTTCCTCTTTCTTCCCACTCTTGAATGAAAATGTACAAAGCTAGGACTTGGATTGAACCCCAGCTTGTCTTTTAGAAAATGTAGGGGTGGGAGAAATAAAAAAATAAAATTAAAAAAAAAAAAATAAAAATTTCCTGATTTTCTGTAAAGATTTTTACAAAGGCTTTGAAAACTTAGCTATGCTTTTGCAGAATTCTAAAATCCTTTTGATTTTCAGGTTCCTTTTACCTTCTCCTTTACTCTGTACTTACACAATAGCAGGTAATGTGTGTTTCTTGCTTTTTCCCCTTTTAGATTAGAGCCAGAAGTTTGGATTCACAGAAGTTTTTACTAGACAAAGGATTTCAAAGGGAATTTATCTCCTTAAATAGGAATTAGGTGTGCAAATATTTTTATGGATTTCTGAGACTAATATATCACAGCCCAAAGTGATTTATGAAGACAACAGAGGCTGGTTGAGGAGATAGTTGGTCCTTTACTTTTGTCTGTGTAATTTCCTGGCAGTTTCACTCCTTCTCCTTCCCTAAACAATTTTTTTTTTTTTTTTAAATTATTTTTCCTTGGTTTAAAGATCTTCCCAGCACCCCAACTATTGCTTCTTTCAAAAATCTACAGGCTAAACTTGGTGCAGGGACTTGGTTAGACAATTCATCCCAAATCCTAGTGGGGCCTGAGGGGGACTGAGATGCAAGAAGGACAGTGGTTTAGGGGACAGCTGCACAGTTAAAGTTCTCATTCACCTCTCATCATCTTTAACACAGAGAAGGCTCTGTCAGATACTTCATGTCTCATCAGGCACCTTGTAGCCTTGGGTGGTTGTAGGCAGAGTGGAGAAGGCTGCAGCATGGATCCTAAGAGGAGAGGGCAATCACAGCTTTCTCTGTTCACAACAGACGAACGGGTGCTGTTGAAGGCTGAATGCTGTTAAAGAGCAGCACACTGTGAGAGAGCAAACCATCCCAAATTTGGTTTCCAACCTAAAAAGAGGGGAAAAAAAGCAACTTCTGAGAAGCTTTTCTGACCTACATAGTTCAGAGTACAAAATTTTGACTCAATATCCAGAAGCTAGCCCAGTTATTTCTTTGTAAAGTACATAGAAAACCTCCTTTTTCTTTTTTTTTTTCCTTTTTAACAGAGACATGGATAATCTTCTTCTAAAGAGAAAATAATTTATCATGTCCACTGGATGTCTCTTCTGAAAGTTGATTTCACTTAATGATTAAAGATGTACACCTTGGCTTCGGTTCTAATTTCACTGACTTAGATTTCCAGTCACTTGCTGTGCCCTTTTTTAGCTTGACTCATGAGCAAATAGCTGATAAGCAATTAGAACTTGTAATGTGGCCATCTGCTAAGCTCTGTTTCACTTCACTAAAGGAATCATGCTCCTGATTGTCTGTCACTGAAGTCCTTCCTTCAGCTTAGATCAATCTTCCATCATATCTGTGAGCTATTCCCAACAGCTTCAGTATTATTTTTGTTACATTTTGAAGAAAAAAAAAAAAAAAGTCTTTAAAACTTTTCTCTGACCATGTTTTGTTTTTTTTTTTTTTTTTTTAAGTAGGAATAAAATCACATTCTTGCTGAAGAAAAGGAGGAAGCAGGAAGGTGGAATATTGCTAATTAGGTTTTGACCTAGAATAAAGATGGCTAAGATCAACATACTGAGCAATGAGAAGAGCTGGGAGATGTCCTCTTAACTTGAGGACATTTTTTTCCTACTTCCCAGTTTTTTCTGTAAAGGATTTATCCTGTTTTTTCTTGCTGACCTGACAAATGGACCCTTTAGTGTCTCACCTTTCAAGCATCTGAGGTGGTTCCTATGCTGTCCAGAAAAATGCCACTGTTCATCCCTCTGAGAATTCCCTCGTGAATGTGGAAATCACAGGAATTGAACTAAATATTTTTTTTTCCCCACACTAATATCGGATTTCTTCAATATTTATGCATGCACAAAACCCCAAGTAATCGAATAGTTATTAAATTGCATCTGCATAATTTTCTTTTCTTCCTGCCTAGTTAGGTGATGCACTCTACAATTTTCAAGTTTCTTGCCCAGGAAGATACTGTCACAGACACTGCTTGTGGATATCAGGGGGTAAACTGAGGACAACTTCAAGCCCCTGAGAACAACTTGCTTCAGGCTTGCAAGGTTCCTCCTAGGCCTGAATTGAGGTTGCTTGAAGATGTCACTGTGGCAGATGAGTTTGATGACTCCAGGCAATAGCAGCTTGAGTTGCACGCTAAGATCAGGATCTTCCTTCCTCATCAGCATCTTGCTGTCTGCCAAAGAGAAGGAGCCATTTGCTGCACCAGGCTCTGGCTGTTCAGAGGGGAACATACTTCTCACCTGATGCTCCAAAAACAGGTCTGTTGAGCCATGGGAAAGGATTTGTCACCACCAGGGGTGGTGGCACCATGGCTAGTGCAGGCACATTGCTCAGATTAAGCTTTATCACTGGACAAGATTCAATGAAACCATTTTGGAACAATGGGAGATCTAAAGCAAACTGAAGTAGTAAAGCATCTTTAGGAAAATGTATTTATCAGTAACTCAACTTTTTGCTGATTATTTGATACTTCCAGTATCTCAGCTATTTCCTGAGGCTGGGTAATTAGCCTGTGTGACCAATGAGTATGCCCTGAAGATTTCTTACATCTGCATATTCCTCCTCCTCTTCTGAAAGATGATTCTATGCTTTTCTTAGGTCAAGGTGACATGAGTCCCTCCCACCTCATTCTTCTGTGTACTATGTGGTGGACACAGGGACATCACACACATGGGGGGTGGAGAAATTTTCCTTTCCATTTTCCTCTTTTTAATTAGAATTTCTAGCACATACTTTACACATTCTCTCCACTTTGTTGGCTTCTATCATTACAGCTATCTGACAATGCTTGATAAAACTTAACCTTATTATCATGAGAAATACTAACTGCACTTACAGTTTTGCAGCTATTCTCTTTCTTTGAGCATCAGACATAGACTAAAGCTGGTTTAAAAACAGTCAACCTTTCCACTCCAGAGAGCATGAAAAACCTCGATTTCTAAAATAGAAATATTCAAGCTGGGTATTAGGGAGGAAATTACTTTTTTTTTCTCCTAGAGGGGTAAGGCAGCAGTGCAGCAGGCCACCCAGAGATCATGTGAAATCTCATTTCTTGGAGATCAGAAGGATTTGACCATGTCTGACCTGACCTGGCATTGGCAATAGTCCTGCTTTAAGTTGGAGGCTGGATGAGGAATTTCCAGACATCTTAGAATCATAGAATTATTTGGGTTGGAAGGGACCTAAAGATCATTTATTTCCAACTCCCCTACCATGGGCAGGGACACATCCCACTAGACGAGGTTGCTCAGAGCCCTTTCCAAGATATTCTTGGACACATCCAGTGATGGAGCATACACAGCTTCACTAGGCAGCCTGTTCCAGTGTTTCACCACCCTCATAGTGAAGAATTTAAGACCCTGGCTGTACAGATCAACACCTTGGCCTGGTACTCCTGTTTTAAATCCCAGCTGTTGCACTGGAATTTTTGCCAGCTCTGTCTAATAGTGGCTAAGGGAAATGTCTCTTTTCTAGATAGATAACAGATGTAGAACACTCCACTGAAAGTCTCCACGGTTGTAATTTGGGAGCCTATTCTCACATAGTTAAGGGCAATAGGCAGTCAAAGCCAGAAGTGATTCAGAGCTGCTGAGTGTTTCTATACAGCTTCATCCCCAACCAGCTTAGAGATTGTGTGTTTATTTCCCCCTCATCTCTCCAGAACCCAGGCCTAACATGTGATTTTTTTTTACTGACAAAAGCATCACAAAACCAAGCCTTTGGTGCCAGAGGTAGAGTAGCAAGAACAAGACACGAGCCCACAGCAAGCATCTTCCAACACATTCCTTGAGTAGTCAGGTGGCTTACATAAGCCATTTGGGATTCAGGTTGGGGCTGGCAGGTGTCTCCATCAGTGTCATAAAACATTTTGGTATTTCAGGGCAGGTCATGCAGCAGAAGTCATGAAAAGGCCTATATTCTTTCTGGATCTTTTAAATCCTCACAAGGGTCTAGCTGGGATCCCTTGGAATCATCACTTGGACCAGTTTTACAGCATAAACAGTTAAGATTTCTTCATGTGAAGCCTGTGTTTCTGTCATAAGAGCATTTGGCAGAGATAAAAAATGATCCCTCCAGCCCACCCTGTTACCCTGATGTAGATTTGAGCCTGAATTATCAGCACCCAGAGGACAAGACAACAGTCTGACTATCATTTCCAACCACAGAGATTCCAACTAGTGTGGCTGTTTTCAATAATAAATAGGAGAGTTTAGGGCTAATTATAACAGGTCTTCTGATTTCCACCTGGAGTCACAAAATCAATAGGAATTCCTTGCTTCATTAAATAATTGCTCTTGCCAATAGCTGGAGCTGTTGCATCTGCAGGTGTGTTAAAACCCTGTTGATTTAGTGGTTATCTTGCTCCAAAGCCTTTTTTTTTTTTTTTTTTTTTTTTGTAGTGAATGCTGCCATATAGCTGCCATCTCCTGCACCAGAGAAAGAGAAGACATCAGGATGGAGAAGCATGTTGGGCTGTTAACAGAAACAGTGTATGTGGCTGTGGCTGAGCTGAACAGGCTGCTGTGATAAGTGCTAGGCAAAGTGACAGCTGGTCAGGTTTTCTTGCTACCTAGATTGAATTGTCCTCCAAAAGTCTTGTGGCTGACATGTGGTCAGATTTCTCCTCCCTCTATCCCCACACATGCAGTATTGCCCAGAGAGGTGGAGGCACTAGCAGTCTTGGTATCAAAGGGAGAAAGTTTAGGCCTATTTGGCCAAATTAATCAGGTGACTGAAAGCAGCATTTGAAAATGGAGTTACAAAGGTTATTCTAGTAGCTCTAGCTTGTCTGCTAGAAATAAGAAAGATGGACTAGGAGCGTGACTTGAAGAATCTCATTTATTCTTCTATACACTGATCTTTCTCAGTATTTGGTGTCTTGCTTCTGCTGATTCAAGGTGCTCTAAATACTTTTAATCTTCCCCTAAAATCCAGTTGTATTGCCGTGTTTTTGCAGATGTCACCTTTCCAAGACAAGGAGGAGACAGTCTAATGAGAGCAGTGGAGCTCAGTAGATACCCTACAGACAGCTGGAACTGGCTCTGACCTGAATGTGGGGAAAAAACTTCAAGCCTGCAGAGAGACAGTGAATCAGTAAGTTTGAACTGATTTTGCACCTCTGGTTCTCTGAACTCCTAGGAACCAGGAGTTGTGGGGGTGAGTACCAGCAAGGGGAAGGGCCTCAAGTGAAAGCGATGGAATGGGCCTAGTAAGATGAATTCTATTTCTAACATTAGAATAAAACTGGAGATCTCAGACTGTGGGATATTCCCCTGGCTAGAGACTGGTGCTTTGTGCAGTTCTTGCTGGTTTTCTGCTCTTGTGAGATCAAACTTCTTTATGGAGGTTCTTCAAGAGTCTCCTTTTGTCTGTCATCAGACTACCCATACTGTGTTCTGTTCTCATTCTGAGCTCCATGCAAACCTTTAGGTTTTCTCAAGATGCTTACACTGAACTGTAACAAAAAACTTAGGATTGAGTGTAACAAGCTGAACTGCCTTATAAAATGGACAGCAGGGTCTATCAGCTTTCCATCTTCCATCTAAATGCCTGTGAATCTGTTTTTCAGCAGGACCAGCTGACTAGGATCTGCCTTCCTGGGTAGATGTCTAAAAATCTTTCAGGTCTGTACCAAGGCAGACTAATATTTGCTATTAGCAGAAGTCTATCCTTATGGGAATAAAATCCTGCAAAGCACTCTGTGTAAACAATATGAACATTTAAATCAAATTTTGACTAATGCAGCTTCAGCAAAGGAGGATACCTGACATTTTCAAGGGACTAGTTGTGATGTAAAGGTGTAACCAAGGAAAGTCAAGGAGTAACATGTACGAACAAAACCTTAGCACTGACAGCTTGTAGCAGCTAGTAAATATTCTCTAGTTTGCATCTTAAAATGAGCATTATGGTTGCTCCATTCACAGTGTGCCTAAGGCAAGCCTACTAGTGAAGGGTATTAAAGCATCTTTTAAAACACATCTCCCCCCAAATTAACTTGATAGAGCCTTGAATAAAAAGTGGCTTGGAAACAAGGAGAATTACACACCTGAATTCTGTTTGAGCTTTTTCAAGTGTATGAAATTGGAAAAGGAGAGCTCATTCTTCCCTGTGACTAAGGAGACTTGCCAGCAGTACTAGCAGCTAATTTGCTTGGAAGAGCAATTCATGGCTGACCAATATGCTTAGTTTTTTATTGTGCTTTCTAGCCATCTACAGGCATCTGTCATGGACCTGATTTGAAAGGGTTTTGAGAGGCTTTTGGTTCATTCTGTGTGCATTTAACAGAGATTACAATATTCCCTGCTGTATCTATGATGTGTGACTGATAATCCTGTATTTAGCCCTGTGAGCAAAAGGGTTTATTATCAGGAAAAGTAGCTTCCAAGATCTGTAGTGTGAAGATGGAGAGATACTTGCAATCTCTTAAGACTTCAGGGAAGGAAAATGAGGGTTTGCATACCAGAGGGTATAAACAAAGCACTTATCGGTGCCTGTGGAGATTGGTGCAAGGATGTCACAGCATCAGCAGCCACAATGCAAATGGCAGTAGGTGTTTGAGCTCAGAATAAGAGAATGGTGAAAGATGTTAAGAACTAGAAGACAAGTAAAGAAAATCCATTCCTGGTAGTGAAGAGATGAAAGAAAAAAAGATACCTGAAGGATAAGTCTGGATACAGGAATTGTGTGTTTCCAGGTCATTTTAATTACAGCATGGTGAAGTTGCATCTCTTCTCCAACTAGTTTTCTCCATTAAAACAAGGAATTATTTTTCCCTCTCACAGTGAGTAAGAGGCTGTAGGACACTGAGAAATGTGTTCTGCATGGTAAAGAGCAGGAGTCTGAAGACAAATATAAGGGCAACAATTGCTGATCGTTGTTATCCAGTGTGACTGAGGAAAGATAAGGCTTGATTTGTGCACATCTGGATGTAGTGCTGCTGCTTTGTTAACAGAGTGGGTCAAATACTGTCCCCTTACATCCTCTGTAGTAGTTAAGGACAGAAGACTTTTACAGAAGACATCAGCTTTGAAGGGTCTTAGGGCTTTGAGGTTGGGATGGGCTCTCAGAAGCTCTGTGAAGCTCCAAGCCTACACAAGTTGTAGGGCTGTTGCCCTGAACATTTCTTCAGGGGAAAGAGGAGAGTTGTAGAAGCAGGACTCCAGCAAAAAAAGCCATCTCCCCCTTGAAAAGACCTCCAGTTAGGTGCCATCTTTTGCTGTCACCTATGAAATTAATATATAAGGTGGTGAAGGGAAAACAAAAACTCCCTGAGTCAAACAATACACATGCTCTGTTAAGCTTATGGAAAGCATAAAGACACAATAAATTGAGCGAGGCCACTTGACATCTTCACTCACTTTTATACCCTCTGGATTGACAGGACTGGGATAAGTGCCTGAAATCACAACCCCAAGCTCTTCCTCCATGGACATGTGATAGAAATCCAGTTCAGCTACACAGTTTTCTGTATCCTGGTTGTTAACCCCAGGCTGTGCACCCATCAGAGCCACATGCTTCCAAGCCTTGTCAGCCTTACAGGTGTGTCTGGATGAGAACAGCTCCTCAAGTTGCCCAAGCAGAGCTGGAGAAGTGACCCAGCAGTGAGGAGGGAGCACGCTCGGACTCGCAGGGTGCTTGTGCAGATGGTGCAATTAGGAAGAGCAGCTACTCTGCAGTGTTCAGTATGGTCACCCTCAGTTCCATATGTGCCCTGTCATCTGAAGTGGGCTGGCTGCTGGCCAGACATCCTCTGTCTGTGTGTTTCCCTGGCACGTCCCTCAGAAATGAGATTAAATGGCTCTCTGCTGGGGCTGCTGGATACTGAGGGCTGGGTCACCTGCTAGACTGGTGATGAGATGAGGACCCTTGTCTCCTGAGGACCAAGCAGCCTGGGTATGTATCTGCTCTGCGTTTTATTTACCATGTTTAATGCTCTGTGGGCACTGAGGATCAGTATGGATGAAGATGATGTCCCCTTGTTTTTTAATAGTATCAGGGAAATAATGAAGGAATGACAATAAAGTACCGAAGTAGTTTAACAGCCAGTTCAAGGATAAGGATGATTTACAGCTGTGGACAAAGATGAGGATTTTGGAAACCTCTTCTGCTTCTCTTTATTTGGCCCAAATGATAATGAGTGAGTGGACACAGGTTCTGTGCCACTTGTTGAACACTCCCACCTTTCTCTTCCAGGAGACAGAGAAAAGCTCAGGCATATTTCCCCGGGTGTTATAAAGAATGAACTGGTGATTTGCAAACAAATACACAAATCCAATCAGGCAGGCAAGGCAGCAAAAGTGTGGACAAGGGATAAAACCCATTTCAGGGGAATTGAAATGTATCAAACATATTTTCCTGTGAGACAGTGATACTTTGGGGGTCAAACTTTGATTCAAAACTATTTAGAACCTGTGCTTCAATGCCACAGGGACAACCACTGTGAAGAGCAACAGCCAGACTGGGCACAAAGAGCCATCAAAGTCTCATAGCACAATTTTTCATTAAATTCCCCCATAAGCTGTCTGGTTTGCTCATTTGTCTATGATGTGTTTTGAGTGTGATAAAGGTATTATTTGAGCTGAAAAGTGAAGGTTTCCATTGTGAATAGTGGAAGGACATTGGTGATTGCTGAAGCACAAGCAGGATGATTCAGGGAACTTCTGCCCTTAGTTGTGAGGAAATATTACCCAGACATGACCTTTTAGTTAGCACCTTAGATGAATAAAAGCACACTTTGTCTCTATAAGATCTTGGAGGTGCAGTAATGGGTAGATCTTTAGCACCTTTTATGGCAGTAACTGAAAATAAAAATTTCAGAAATAAGAATTCACAAATAAAGCCTAATAGGAGAAAGAGGCCATCACTATCTTCAGAGCAAATTATAGTGAATTATTTGGCAGTAAATTCCACCAAGGCTTTCATATATCATATCATCCAACTTGGGAAAGCAAGTGAGTTGTTTGGTGGCCACCTCAGACCAGGACATAAATACCTGTGACTTGTGATACATCAGAGTGGGACCAGATCAACACTGCTCAAAATGAAGTCCTGTAGGAGGTGACAGAGACTGAGCAGCATTCTGTCTGGCTAATGCAGTCATGCCATTTTACCCCCGTGGAAGTTCTGCCCCACAAAGGCATTGACCTAAACCATTTAATGCAACAAACTCTTTCTGGATTCAGGCCAGGAAACACTGAGCTAATAAAATCTCATACATAGGTATGGCTAAAAATGTGATACCATGAAGACACATCATGCATCATGTACTTAATTAAAAAAAAAAAAAATCCGTTTATAACTTCCTCCAAATCTGGAATTCAGTTATTCCTCATAATTTGTTTTTTATTTTTTTTTAATCTGCAACTCTATTAATTCAAGGTGAGGATTCCATCCTATCCAAGAGAACATCACATTTCTTTTTTTGAAAATAAAAGCAACTCTGCAAACTGCAGGGTTGCATGGAAGTTTCTAAACATTTTTGAAGGCATTTTTGAGCTTCTCCATAAATCATCTTCAGAGAAAGATTTTGACTTACCTTTTCTTTTTTTTTTTCCTTCAGTTTTATTCCCTGGTTTCCTTAATTTTCAGAAGACATTAAAGGAGACCGTATAGCTGCCTTCCAGTACATAAAGGGGGATTGACAGGAATTATGGGGAGGGACTGTTGATCAGGGAATGTAATGACAGGATGAAGGTAATGGTTTTAAACTTAAAGAGGAGAGATTTACATCAGATATTAGGAAGGCTATCACTGTGAGGTGGTGAGACACTGGAACAGGTTTTCCAGGGAAGCTGGGGATGCTCATCCCTGGAAATGTCCGAGTCTGGATGGGGCTTTGAGCAACGTGGTCTAGTGGAAGTTGTTCCTGCCTAAGTCAGGCAAGTTGTAACTAGATGATCTTCAAGGTCCCTTTCAACCTAAACTGGTCTATGATTCTATGATGCTTTCTATGATTCATAAGAGATGAATAAAAATACTGGTAAACAAATCCATCCATGGGTTTTTCAGAAGATGTAAAAAAGTATTGTGTTAAGACAGGTGCAGTGATTGAAAAAGTTTATTGGTTTCTTTCAAGTCAGGATCCCACAATCCCCCAGACCTTTAACTGTTTTACAGATGTTTCCCTCTTAAAAATTCAGCCTTGAGAGGGCATGTTTTGTTTCCTGAGATACTTAATGATTGCTGATCCCAGATAACTATGTTTCTATCTGCTGTAAAGTCTGATGTGAGCAACCATCAGTAGTGTTTGCAATTTAATGCATCAGCAAGATGTTGTTTAATTGACAGTAACTTTCTGAACTTGGCACTTGAATATTGAAGAATTAGATGGGAGAACAATTTATGGATATAAGAAAGTGCTGCAGCCTTTCACTATTCAGTTGCCTTGTCACTTCAACATGTCATTCAAAATAGCCCATCATCTCCCTTTTCCTCCACTGACTTCATTGTGTTCACCTTGCAAAGGCTAATTAGCTCCTTGTCAACTACTGTCTCCATCTGAGATTTGAAGAGAGGAGCTAAAATCAATTTTTCTTTCCAGCATCATCGCCAGTAAGAGATAAGGCAACAGAATGAGTGACAGGGAATATTTACCTCCGTTACAATAATTATACTGAGAGCTTGGGCTGGATTCTTGCAAGTTTATGTCAGTCTTTGATCAGAAAAGTCTGGACTGAATTAATTCTATTTCAAATAGAGAGAAGGTGAGGCACAAAGGATATCTGCTTATGACCAACCATCAGCAGAAACAGAAGTTCATATAAGTTGTCACAGGTAGCTCTATCAACACTACTGCTTTCATCAGCTCCTGAGATTGGTCAAAGATTAAGGTGAATCCTTCTGGAACTCAGGCAGCAGGCCTGAAGTGCCAATCCCAAAAAGTAAAGTGTTTCCTGATGTAAAGAGCTGAACAGCTCAGAGATCTGCCCTGAAAAGCAGATCAACAGCTCAATGTCCAGACAGAGACTGGTGACAAGTGGTGTCCCTCAGAGGTCTGTGCTGGGAGGGCTGGAACCCCTCTTCTGGGAGGCCAGGCTGGGAGAGTTGGGAGTATTCAGCCTGGAGAAGTCTCCAGGGAGACCTTTTCATGACCTTTCAGTACTTCAAGGGGCCTGTCAGAAAGATGGGGACAGACTTTTGAGCAGGGCCTGTTGCAACATGATGAGAGGTGATGGAGCGAAACTAAAAGAAGAGAGATTTAGGCTAGATAGAAGGACAACATTTTTTATGTTCCATCAAGTGCCATGTATAGCAATGAAAGTTCACATTTCTCTAGGTGTTTTGCCTATTTTTCCTTCATCTTACAAGTCCTTCAGGAAAGTCACTCTAAGAAAAGATTGGCTTTGAGGAGATTATAAATATTGTTTAATACCCAGTTCACCACATCCAGGAAACCTGCCCATGCGATTGTCATTAAATTCGAAATGGGTATTAAGTCCCATTTTTGTGACTTTCTCCTACTGGAAGTCATTGTTCTTTAGCATATCTATACTCCAAAAGGATGACTTTTGTGAGAATTAGTTGCTTGTTCCCCATATTACTCACTATGGGCCCCTTTTTCTCAAAGAAAAGCAAGAAATCCTCTTTGCAAAAGCTTCAGAACAGCACGTGTGAATAAATGGCCACGCTGTCACTCAGTCTGTCTCTGGGGTCAGCTATAGCCCAGGGAAACAGAACAGCTTCAGCAAGCTAAAGATTGTCTCTGTAGTCCCTCACAGGTGAGGCTTCAAAGCAAAGAGAGGACTTTGAACAGATGTGCACTTTCTGGACCCTGGAGCAAGGGCAAAGGCACCAGCCTGCAGGCAGAATTGCCTCCCCACCCTGGCCTTTTGTGATCAGAAAGCTGCAGATACCCTCCAGCTTCCAGGTGGTTTGGCTATAGCACCACATAGTGACATGGGACCATTTACATCAACCCTTCGCCAGCTTAAACTTTTTCTGTGCTCTATTTAGATTCTTCCGTGCCCTATTTCAGCACTTCCACAATAGCTTGCAAAGGTGGAGGGAAAGAGACAGAGACATTGAACTCATGTAAGATGCATGGTTGCATTTGCTAACAGGAATGATGATTGCCCCATTTATTTCCTCTGGAGAGGTGCAAAGTGCCACATACTCATTTAATCTTATTTTTAACTATGACTGGATACCTACATTGCTTTGCCTTCAATAGGAACTGAAGGACAGTTTAAGCATTCTTTTGGAATGAGGAGTCAGACCCAAATCTGGGGACACAGCCTAGATTGAAATACTTGTGAGCACAGTCAAATAAAGAATGGGATTTCTCGTTTTCTCTTTTGATTCCTCTGCTTGTGCCTCTGATATCACTCACTGGGTATGATAAGTGGGATAGGTCCTCATCTTGTTTAAGATCACAAACATGGACAGTCTCCAAAGGATGTTCTTTGATACTGCTGTTTCTGCTTGTATTTGTTGGAGTGCATGAGGCAGAATATCTGGTACAAACCCAGGCTTAGTGTAGCTTCAGCTCATTCAGTTTTCACCACTCCAGCTTCTTTGGAGAGGAGAATGTTGTTGGGGCAATGCCTCATTGTGGTGAAATGTGTAAGCAAAAGGAGCTGAATGTTCCCAGGAACTGAAGGATATTTACTTATTTTTCAGTAGATTCAAGGAGTGTCCCCCAACCAGGGGACATGTAACGCTATGAGACACAGGGGTTAGCCCAGACTGACCATACCATGGGGACCTCATAAACCAACTCCTGACAATTGTGGCCCATATAGTTTTATACATAGGGCAGCACAACAGTTGGATGAAGCAGGAGACTCAGTCCTATATGACAGTAATTTATGCCTTGACATATGGGGAAATCTGTGCAATTTATAATTCATGTAGTGCAGATGTGACCTGCTCAAGGAGGACCTCACGTTTTTGTGAATTGTCTGAATGACTTTGTAGACAATTAACTTGCTCTCAACACATTGTGTTTGGTGCCTAAACCATAAACACCTCTTGTTTTTGTTTTATTTTAAGCTATGCTTCAGTGCTGTAGCACAGAGTTCCTTCCTGAGAATGGTGCTATGGTCTCAAAATCTCCAAATCACTCAGGTTTCACAGTACTACTAAGAGCCAAACACTAAAAATACAATAATGTTAGCAAATGGGTAGCTGACACCTAAACCATAGCAGCATCTTGGAGCTCATGGATTTCACAATGCTTTATATTTACAACACAGAAAGATACTCCCATCTTAAAGACCTGAGCATAAATTTGCTCTCAGGTGGGTGCAAGCAAAGAAATACAGAACAATACTGGCAAAAAGGATCAGCATCCTCTGGTGTTTCTTACAGACACTTCATTGGAAGATCTCTCTACCTTCAAACCCTCTGTTTCTCATGTTAATCTCAAATTCTGGCCAGTAACAGAAGCCATATCCCTTCCTGATATTTAGAGGAAAATTCTTCCCTCTCTTTCCCTTTCACCACTTGGTACAATGGAGCAAAAAATGCTCCCATCTGAGAGCCCCTGGCAAGAGCAGCAGACGGAATCACTGGTTGTATTACATTTGTGATTTCTTTTCCCTCCTGTCAGTGTTCTCTCTTCCCCTTCTAACATTTGACTGAAACCAGGGTGAAAAAAATGACAGAAAAACTCAACAATGTTCAGGCCATTTTGGTGCTGGGAGAATATGAAATTTTATCATGCTGGAAAGTTAATGCAAAGATCAGCCTCCCTCCCTCTCTCCCACCTCCATCTCTGTACCAAGAAATGCATTATAAATGTTTTCCTTATCCACAAATTAAGGACTGTTGTTTACCAGTAAAGTCCTTTTCTCAGAGAATTATCAGCTGCCTTGTTCAAAACTGATTATTCACAAACTATTAGAGATTTAATCTTATTTTCCAAAGTTGTATGAATAAATTACCACGAACTGAGATAGAGCAGGCAGCAGACGGGTACCCATGAGTGGGAGGTGAATGCCACATGCACAGTCTCATGCTGTACCCTAATGTTAGTGCCCCAGGCTCCCGTGGCTCATCTCTCGGGCTCCAAATGCTGAGATTTGATATTATTATTCTTTTATTTCCTGGTAATGTTTTGTAAATCACAGGAGCAACATGGTAACAGCAGCTCAGCCTATTCAACAGTATGCAAATATTTTCCTATGGGAAATGGGATAGAAAATTCATGTCCATGGATTTCAAAAGGTCAGTTAGGCATCAGTGTGTAAACACAGGCAATCTGCATCCCAGCTGCCTTCAGCAATAACTCCTGTTTAGGTGCTCACCAGGCATGAAGACCATGGGAAGTGAGGTGTGCAAATGTGGAGGATAGAGAGATGGAGGGGGTACTGTGATGGAGAGCAGGAGAAACCAAGATACCAAACAGCAGAGGTGAGAAAGAGCTGAGCTGCAACAAGGGTGGTTCTTCTGAGAGATTTTAGTGGTTTGAAGTTATTCTAAAGTCTCTTCCCAAAATGCTTGTCTACATATGTCACACTTATTTGCTCCAGGGCATTTTCCATCTTTTATGTAACTATTTTCTGCCTGCTTCCTTACCACACCACACACTTCTGCTCTGGGGGAATAGGTGCTGAAAAGGGACTATAAATCTTCAAGAAATTCTACTCATGCACAGTACCCCCAACTTGCATGCCAAGGGATCTTGCAATCAATGCTTAATGATGTCTTGCATTAAGCTGAGTGTGAGAGAGCAGGTTTATATCAGGTTTATATCCTTATTTACCCTCACTGTCTGGCTTTGTCCTTCTCCTCTCCTCAGCCCATGAGTTTCCTGATTTACCTGTGATGTCCATTTGGGTTTTGATTACCCACACCCTTCCAACCTTTGTCCTTCCCTTGAAGGTACATGGAATATTGCTCTTTCCATTGTCAGTACAGAAGTAACTTTTGATACATTGTCACCTTGCTCTCTAGAACTCACCATAGCAAGTACTTTTGTCTGTCATATTATAAAAGGATGCTTTCTATATGTGCCCTGTAGAAGGATGTATCTTTGTTGAAATGTTTATTTAGGGCTGGAGACAGTTGAGGTTGTTCAGCCTGAGAAGAGAAAGCTCTGGGGAGACCTTAATGTGACCTTTCAATACTTAAATGCTTATAAGAAATAGGATAATAGACTTTTTAGCAGGGTCTGTTGCAACAGGACAAGTGTTGATGGTTTTAAACTAAAAGGAGATACAGACTAGATAGAAGGAAGGAACTTTTTTAGAATGAGAATGGTGAAACACAGGCACAAGTTGATCAGAGAGGTGGTAGAATCGCCATCTCTGGAACCATTCCAGGTCAGGTTGGCCAGGTCTCTGAGCAACCTGCTCTAGTTGCAGATGTCCCTGCTCTCTGCAGGGGATTTGGATTAGATGACCTTGAAATGTCCCTTCCAACCCAAAATATTCTATGATTCTATACTCAGATACAAAATTGGACCTGAGAGTAGAAACAGAATGGGGGACAGTGAGGGAAGGAAGGTGTACCTGACATGCCTTTCACACAATGGATGAAATACACAGAGAGGAGACTTTGGGAAATTTAAACCTGCTTATGATACACTCTGTGATGACATTGCAAACCTGCTTAAGAGCATTAGACAGTATGCCAGCATTTATCCACTCAGCAATGACTCTTAATTCCCATTACATTCAAATCCCCATCTTTCGCTGCAGCTTGATTACAACGGTGATTAATTTTAAAGTCAACATATTTACCCAAAATACAACATCATTAAAAAGACTAAACATAAAACTGCATATTTACAAATATCTTAACTTGATGTGATTAAAACAAACAACCTCCTCTATCCTTGCTTGGATACAGGCAGATGAGCCCAGCTTCTGCTTCGCCTTTCTACTTTCGTGCCAATAGATGGCACTAGCATTTTCTCAATTTTTTCACTATAATGTTAGTTTTCCATACGATGCATCCTGCCCTCACTTGGATTTTCAAAGGGCTGAATTGCTCATTTCCGAGGGGATGCTTTATCCTTGGAACATATATAATACCAATCCAGTTTTGCTTTCAGCTAGTAAATTTCTGCATACTCCATAAAACCTCAATGCCACGAGACTGACTTTTTCCCATTGTGAAAACAAAATGAATTTAAAGTTTTCATTTCCATACTGATGGGACAGTTCACCATGAAAAACCCTGTAGGGTCTCAGTATAAAGTGCCTTAAAACTTGTATGGCTTTCATTCCATCATCAGTATGAAAATAGAAGTAAGTTGTTCCTTTCCAATTATATATTTATTTGAAGAATGATCATGGGGTTGCATGAAAATCAGAGATATTAAGTGTGAACAAGTTTCTTGGTTTATTTTACTCTACCCATAAACTTGGGAGCTGGTGAAGATTCCCTTTTCATACCATGTATGCCAGTTCCACTTTGCTAATTAAACCCATACTTGAGGAATGTGTATTTTAACATTGTAGAAGGTGCTCTTGGTTTTTGCCAGTGTATACTCTTCCTGAATTACAGTAAAATCCAGCCAGTCAACGTCATCTCAAACAATTTTTTTTTCATTTGCCCATGCTTGGAAAATAAGCTGTTGTGAATGGCTCCTCCAAGTGTGAGAGGGGATTCAGTGGGAAATTAAGCAGTTCCATCAACTGGGACAGAACTTGGAGACTAATTAAACAAGCAAATCTTCTTATGAACACACATTGGTCATGCTTCTTCCACTCCCACCAGTCTGCATGGATTTAGAAAACAGCCATAATTTAAATCACTGACAGGTTGGTGATGGGAAAGTCCCCATTCTCATGCTCTGAGATAAGATTAGATCATGGCTAATGAGTTATGACATGAACCCAAAGGAACAAGTCAGTCCTGGACCCCATGACATTTGTTTTCATCAGATCTCTGTATTACTGTTAGATCTGCTCAAACATGGCAGGTAATTGTCAGTTGGCCCAGGGCAGCAGCATTTTGCACGTGCAATTTTATGCCTTTAACAATCATGGCATCTCCATTTGCTAACACAGAACTCATTAACATGCCAGTTAAGGCAGCTGGTCTTTGACATGGGAACAAGCAGAAAGTGCAGAAATTAAACCACTACAATTAATTACATTTGCCTCTCGGAGCAAGGCACTGGTGTCCTGGGATTTTCTGTCCATCTTCATTCCCTTTGTTCATCTCCTTTCCTGGTAATAATGCAACACCTGTAGAAATTAATTCGGTGGATATTGATTAAAGGTGGACATTGTTTGCCCATTAAAGTAATTGTCTGTGATGTCTGGTGATGGGAAAGATGAGCACGTATAGATGCAGATAGGTGTATGTGAATGTTCTTCTCTTAAGCTGGTAGTGTCATGGCTTGAGTCACGACAGCTCAGCCAGAGGCATGGAAAAGAAGAGAAATAAATTTAAGGTTAGTAAGTTGGAAGGTAAGTAAGTTCAGCAGCAGCACCCATCAAGAGAGAGAAGTCAATAAGGCTAAAGGTTTATCTCTGACTGAGCCAACTTGGTAAGAACCACTCCTACCAGCTTGGAGGTTTGCATTTAATGCTAAGAAACCTTGATATTTCTTTGTAGTTAGTAGGACTTTGGCCTTCATTCCTCCTCCAGTTTGAGCAGGTAAGACAGTACTGTCCATGAAATAGGTCTAAACCATCTATTTGATATTAATCCTGTTAGAACCTGGGTGGGAACAGATTTTTACTTTATTTTTCCTTCCGTTTTTATACCACTAGATCAGTATGAGGGGAAGCCCTCTGGCCAAATGATTTCCCTGTTGAGTGTCCCATCCCTAGTACACCCTCAGTGGTGTGAGTGAAGCTCTGTCCTCCTCCATTCCATTCTCCCTGTTGAAGACATGAAAAATGGATGTAGGAGATGAAGGATTACAGCTGAAACCAGAGATTACCCTTTGACATCACACCCATGAGCTGTTGCAAATGTTTTTAGCCTTCTAGACAGATATTACAAGAGGGTATTAGAGATTACCACTCAAGCCACATACAAGAAAAGAGGCAAGTGGAAAGCTGATGTAGTGAAGCACAGAGGACAGAACCCATGCAAAACCTAAAAGCTGAAATTACAGATGGGGAGTAAGCAGACCCTGTTCTGATAGCTGAGATCCCCATTGTCTAATAACACTTAGGCAGTTTTCATTATTAGTGGGGCCTGACATCTCAAATGAAAAAGAAAGGAGAACAGAAAGCAGAAGGAAGTTGGGAATGCTGCAGCTCCATGAAGAATTAAAAAAAAATTGATTCATCTTTCTCTAACATCATTGTAGTTTTCTATTCCTTTAATATCAGTTCTTTTCATCATCCAGACAAACTAATCCAAGGTAGTTTTAACATTTTTTTCAGAGCACCATCTGTTTGCATAATAATTTCCCCCAAGTCCTTATAAGGACTGTAATAATCCCTGCAAGTTAACTTTTATTATTTGATTTCCATCTTCCTCATCTCTGAAGCAACGGCATGGGGGAATATGTGTATTAACAAACAGCAGCTCCCAGCAATTGCTACTGAAAATAATAATCAAAAAATAAGTTTCAACTGCCTCATCAGGGGAACAACATTCACATAGGTGTGTTTCTATCAGCTTGATTTGGAGTCATGAGGACATAATGGCAGAGGAACTGGTTCAGGCCAAACATGTCTCTAACATCAGTCCAATCTGGATGTCTGGGAAAGGGCAAGAACAGAGAAGACAGAGATGATACATACTCAGTTTTCTTCAATCCTCCAACCATTCTTATTTCCTGAGCCAATTATACTATGTCTTTTTAATAATCTGCAACAGGAATCTTTTCTGATTGTTCATGCAGCCCCAAAGGATGGCTTGAACCCATCTGCCATCTTGCAAACAAAAGAATCATTTGAAAACCTCTTTGGATCGACAGCTGTACTGGTTTTGGCAGAGATAGAGTTAATTTTATTCATAGTAGCTTCCATTGTGTTATACTTTGGATTTGTGTGGAAAATAGTATTGATAACTTACTGATGTTTTAGTTACTTCTGAGCAGCAAACACAAGTTTTCTGACAAGCAGCTGAGGGAACAAAGAAGAGGATACTCAGGAGACACCTTCTTGCTCTCTACAACTACCTGAAAGGAGGTTGGAGTAAAGTGGGGGTCAGTCTCTTCTCCCAAGAAATGACCTCAAGGTGTGTCATGGGAGGTTTAGATTGGATGTGAGAAACAATTTCTTCCCCACATGGGATGTCAAGCTCTTTGGGTGGCTGTCCAGGGAAGTGGTTGAATCTCCATTCCTGGAGATGTTTAAAAGTCATATAGATGTGGCACTGAGGGACATGATTTAGCAGTGGACTTGGTAGAAGTCAGTAAAGTTGAAGGTAGAAGTTTGTCAGTTATTGGACTCTGTGATCTTAATGGTCTTTTCCAACGATTCTCTGATTCTTTGATTATTACATCATTTGACTCTTTTCATATGCGAAATAAAGAACACAGGCCCTTTGCACTACCTTGTTGGACACCAAACTCCCTGTAATATGAGTGTTTCCACATTGCAGTACCTTTGATGTTCACTCTCTAATATTGGATAAAAGATTGTATGAAGACTTTGCCTTTCAGACTCTTTCTGCTGTATATTATAAATTTGCCTGCTCTGCAGAAGAGCAGAACAAGGACTTTGTTCTTTTATTCTCACTGCAAGACAATGTCAATAGATAAGCGTGTGTTAAAACTTCAAGATCATATTATTTAGACTTAATTCAATTAAACTTTTTTGTGCTTTTGTTGGCAGTTTTATATTAAGGTCATTGAGTCTAACTCCTACTTAAAAAGAAATAGCTGCACAAAGACTTGCTACTTAATATATAGGAGTGCTTGGATTGCCACAGTCCAAGGTGAGTTAAAGGAAATGGCTGCTCAGGTAGATAGGAGGACAGGTCAGAAATCTGAGAACCAATCTCAGGCAAGTCATTGCTGCCAACTCCAAACAAATACTCTTCAGTCAGTCAATTGTTTTATCTCTGCCTTGTCTTCTGAGGGTTCTTGCCAGTTGCAGAGAAGGGTGGACCTACACTGAATTTAAGAAATTTCATCAGTGTAGCTAGGTCTTAAAAGCACTGAGAATGTTCCCAGACACAAAATGTATCCTCAGTTTTAACAACAGCAAATGTAGTTTGGAATCAATGTAAAAAATATCATAAAACACTACAGAAGGAAGGCTGGTTTACACACTTTTACAACATCCAAACCTATCCCCTTCAGAGCCTGTCTTCACATCAGATCTCATCAGGGGTGATGAGCTTTGTTATTATGGATGTGATCTACCACCTGGAGGACACCACCTGGTCAAGAGAAACAAGCAAGATGACAATATCAGCTGTGCTTGAGGCCAAAACAGATTTTGTAATGAACTGCAGTTACCTAGGGCTCCAGCCTTGGATTTCTGGAAAGAATACAATAAACAGGCAGAAGCTCTTTGTGCAGCTCTGTTCAAAAGCGAGGCTTTCTAACAGATGTATGGGCACACATCTCCATCAGAACCTACACAGGCATTTTGGAAGTTGTTACTGTCATGGACAAGCCTCACAGACCTACTGGCATAATTTCTACCACATTAAAAAGCACATGAACTTTCACGCTATTCGTGTATCCAGTGAATGCCATGGCATCCAGGTGAACCTTTAAAAGTAGATGGTGATGTAGAGAAGTGTCTGTGCGTTATTATAGATGGTGAGCCCATTCACTGGGGCTTAGGAAACCACTGAGGCAAGGAATACATATTAGAGCAGGGAAAAGGTTTCCATACGTCAGCAAAAACAGGAATCCTTGGCTGCTAGCCCAGGTATATTCACAGTATTGCCAAGTGTTGACCTGTCTGTAACAAAGACCTCGGAGTCTGCCACAGAGTGTAGTTAATTGCATGGAAAGATCTCCAAGGATTTCAGCAGGATCTGCATCAGGACTGTCAATGTGAAGGAGATAACATTTCTCAAGTGACCTATCAGGGCAAAAGCCCTGAAGTCATAATGTCATAATCTTCAGATAACTTTGGGTCTGAATCTGAGCAATCAATAAATATTTTCTAATGTTATTGAAAGTCTTTGCTTAGGTGAATTTGGCGTTTCTGCCAATAGACATTTGCAATGGCTTGGTTGTTGTCTCTGCAGAATTATTTCCCTTTTACCTCTGCATATTCCTGAAAAGATTGAATATAGTGATGTGAAAATCGTGTTGTCTAGAAGTGTGCCAAAGACCAAACTTCCAGTCTTCAAAGTCCAGAAACTGAAATATCTCAGTCATTTCCAAGTCCTACTTTCTAAGTGTCAATATGCTACTCCTTTTTTTTCCTGATTTTTCTTGGAGAAGAGGACATTCTGAGATATAAATGGAAAGCAGAAACAATATTACCTAACCAATAGCTGACTGTGGATAGGCAAAGTACACAAATAAGCACACAGTCTAGGCTGCTTTGCTGGGTGATGGATGTAATGTAGGTAACACTGAAATCTCAGTATATCAAAGCACTTCCAATGCTTATTTTCACCAAGGTGCTGCTCCACCCTCAAGCTCCATTTGAATCTTGCTTAATTTCAACGACTTTACAAATGATCAGAGAAGATGTTAGAATTGAAGGAGAGTTACTGTTGATACTGAAACCAGGTGTTTCATTAGGAGTAATAATAACCAAATGTTATTGCATGATGAATGCCAATTGTGTTCATTCATTGGTAGGACAGACTCAAAGAAACCTTCTTGTCAACATCTGTGCAGTATGCTTTTTTTGGTAAAAAAAACCCACAACCACAAAACCAAACGAAAAACAAACTACAAAAATGCTCATTTGGAGAATGAATAGTACTAAGGAGAGGACTGCCACACAATCTCCTTCTTTAAGGTAAGTACTGAGGGAGAAAAGGATATAATGCAAAGTGAAAAGACTCTCCAAAGAAAATGGCCGTGAAGAACACTGACATATAGAAGTGGATCAGGTAAATATCAAGGAACATATGCAAGGCAATGAAGTGTATCATAAAATATGTTTAAAAAAAAAAGACTTAATGAAAAAACTAAGACAGTTTTATGGTCCTCCTGGGACTGAAGCATGTAAAATATCATAGAATCACTGAATACCAGGTTGGAAAAGAACTCAAAGATACCTGGTTCAACCATGTAGCATTTCTTGTCTCTACTACAGAGTACATTAACAGCATTTTGTAAATCTCTTTAATTAGATTATTTCTTTATAAATTGATTACTTGACACTCTGTTGCCCTTCTACCACAATAGTATAATCTTAGGATATTTGGCTGGCCCTTATGTTTCTGAAGACAGTAGCTCCTGGAGCTTACAAGGATCTTCCATATATTGTAGACATCATCAGCCTAATTTCTCTGTGGGTGTGGTGTACAGATCGAATGCTATGAGAAATGAGTAGCTCTAAATATTTGTGTTTTGTGATCTCTATTGGATCTGCTTCCCAGTTCAGCATTTTGAATGCCCTTACCCATCAATGATAAAAGAATAATTGTAATAGTAGAAGGACACTCTGTTTTACATTTACAGGTTCATCTGTGATATGCTGTTAAACACAGATTGAAGTATAAGATACAATTACTCTGGAACCAGGGAAAGATAATAGGATGGCTTGTACCTGACCTGACTTTGAAGTGTGAGTTAAAAAGAGTTAAGAACAAGAAGAAACGTGATTTCCCAATGCTCATTTCAGGGGTAAAAAGTGAATCATAGAGTATAACAGAAGAATATCCTCTTATTAGCAGATATTATTCAAGGATTTTATGGATATATGCAACAGGGATATGAACTGTAAGATCAAGTGATAGATCCAGGGCACCACAGTTTAAAATTCCATTGTGAGCTTCTTAAAATGCTGTTTTTTCCTACATGCACTGAGCACTTTTGAATTCTGAGCATGGAAAAAGCACTCACTAGTATTATAAAAGATTCCTCAATAATTGATTCACTATGTTAATGTCTTTCCAAAATCAACCTACATTCTTCTTTCAGTCTCTGCTGCTCAAATATCGACACAGAACTGTGAAAAATGCACTGCTTACAACCATTCTCAACATAAAAAAAATCCTGAGCTTCTCTTTCTGGTTCATTTTGTTTATTTGTTGATTTATGGTTTCAATTATTTTATCATCCCTTTCTTTGATAAGTTGCAGTTTATTCTCAATGGGATGGTCTTCTGCCATTGTACTAAATGGCCCTGTTTTTGTGTGACTGGCATTTGGAAATGAAAAGCCTGTCTTTTAATTTCCAAATTTCAAAGAGCAGAAATGTCCTGGATGCTGATAGCTGGTGTTTTTGCATCTTGGTGTATTGACAAGGTCCATATATGTGTGGTGGATCTTCTATCATTTTTGTATCTATTGAACACACCATGACCATTGAACCTCAAAATTCCATCGTATAGGAACTTAATGAGTGCACCCAGCTCTCCTCTATGGGGAAAACAAAGCCTGAAGGTAAAATCACTCTCAAACCAAGATAAGATTTGCCACACCATCTCAGACCTGTGGTCTTCATGTCCCTGGATTAGAATAATTCCATCAGAGAAGGTTACACGTGTTCTTGTGTGGAAACACAGAAAGAAAAGAAGAAAAAATATCTTTTCAATGTAATGTCTTACCTCCATTTTTGCTGCACCAGAAGGTTGTGTGACTTGCCAAAGGCCATGCATGCCAGAAGTCTAGAGAGTATGTAGATCTAGAGTACTCATGCCAGTGTAGTGACCTGGGCACTAGATCAGACATTTGGCTATCCTTGCTTGTTCTCTGGGTTTTTTCTGGGAATCTTGAGTATGAAGAAAAGCAAATGGTTCCCTTGCTGAGGAAGCCTATCCTTGGAAAAGGGCCTGTCAGCCTCTAGAGCCCATACCCTAGAGGCAGTAGGTTAGATAGGTGACATATGAATAAGGTCACATAATTTGTCTGGGGAACAGTGATCATTCACTGGAGATCTTCAGAAAGCATAGCTGCTGCCTACAGTACAAGTTATGTTGGGCTGGCAGTCACAGCACCTGAGCAGGTATCTGAACAGTTCCTATGGACCCCTAAATGCAACAGAAGGCACCACTTTGCAGAAAAACAAGCTTTAGCCAACAGTAGGCCAGTAATTTCTTTATCATTCTGCATTCATTGGCCTCTAATGCATTTTTTTTCTATCTCATCTCATTTCATCTCTAATTTATGAGAGAAAAATAGTCTGGCATGTCACTCAGGAAAGATTGTTGACCCCTGTGTCAGATCATGCTGCTTTGCACATGCTGTACACACCTAGAATATTTGAATGGCAGCTAGCTGAGAGAAGCACATTACTGGGGTGTACATCACACTGAGGGATGTACATCTAATACAGAAAGAGAATTCAAAGACAATACAGGCAGGCTGAGGCTTCCCAGTCCTGTCTTGCAGGTTTGAAAATCTTTTATAGGGAAAATAAAAAACCTGAGCAGTTTAGTTTAATATTTACCAAATAAAAGCAAGATGAGCTCTTGCTGCTTGGTTGGCAGAGCGAGCACACAGTGATAGAACAGACCAAATCACTGAGGTGAGACTGCCTTCAATTGCACTTGCAAGTCAAGTCATGTATATGAATTGTCACACTGTTATCGTGTTTAAAGCCAGAACTGTAGATCCCACTTCTTATAATTGCTCTGCAATAAAGCAAGAGCAAAAGCCTATTTTGCAATTGTTTCCTTTGTCAGATGAAATATTTCCAATATCTCTCACTTCCCTCAGTTTCTTCAAGCAATCATATGAATTTAAAGGATTTCATTGCAACTTGGAGACCATTTTGTAAGGCCAAAAGCCATAAAGCAAACCTTATCAGCCTTCATAAATACACTACAAACCTTATTAGATTTTTCTGTGTCTTCAAGTGTAGGCAGACTAGAATGGTTTGGCTGGGAAGAGAAGTGAAAGGGAGATGCAGAAAACCAGGTAGGACATGATTAATTACAGAACCATTTAGTGGTTGGAAAAGACTCTTAAAATCATAGAGTCCAATTATTGCACTCTGTACAGATTCACAGACCATAGGAAGCTTTTCATCAAGAACATGCAAACAACTCGTGGTGTGATCTGAAAAGAGAGAAAAAAACCCCGAACAGTCAGAGTTGCCAGAAGTGTTCATGCAGGTGAGTATATCACACACAACCCATTTAAAACAGAGACTGTGATTTTTATGTTAACTGTCATGTGAGGGAGAGAGAGATTCTGATGGGGAGAGGGGAAGATGTTAGCTGGTGAAGTGCAGGGTAGGTAGTGCTAGTCCTGTTGTGATAGAAGGGAAGGGATATTGCAGCTGTTATTCCTGGCATATGATGGTGATCATACCTTAATGACTCTCCACAGTTATAATGGTAAAAGAGTAAATTTCTCAGAAAAGGTAGGTAAAAAATTCTGTGTCACATGCATATTTGCTTTCAGACATGAACATACCTGCTGTAGGAAGGGTGGAACTTGGAAGGTATCTGTCTGAAAGGCCACCTTCTTGTGCAAGTGGGAAAGGAGCTCAGGGGGCAGCTCTAGGATTGTAAGGCAGGCAAAAGGACTGTTACCCAAATTTAAACTGAGTTTATATCTGAATTTTGAAGGCACAGAATGACAGCAGTCAAGGGGTTATTCAATTACAGGGTGACACTGCTCCTGCTCTGGAATATTACAAGAAAACAAAGGGGAGGGGAGGTGATGAATGAGAGGAGAAGAAATAAAATACCTCAGTCATGTGAAAGAAAACCAACAACTCTCTCATAATAAAATGCAGGCCTTTTTGTTTTGTGTTGGTTTGGGCTTTTTGAGGAACAGAGAGACCATTGCTATTGAGATTCCATTGAGGTAGAATGGGCAATCCTGATCATAGAATAATGTCTTTATCTCCGAGATTGCAAATCAGGATATAAATGAAGGAGAGTTTGGCATCTAATTTCTTCATATCTTTCTTGCTTCTTTTCCGGGTGGGTGTTGTGCAGCTGCTGTACCACTGTCATATTTGGCCACAGGGCAGCAGGGCATGAAGCTCCTTGGTGGACAGACCCACCAGCTTTAATGGCATCTGAAGTTCTCAGATACTCCCATAAACATGTGTATTTCATCTTACAAGCTACTTATATCCCATCCAACTGAGAAAGGAGGGTTGTGAATGCCCTCTTCATAAGGAGAACAGATTCATGGGTTGGTTTAGGTTACCTTCTCTAGCTGAGTTCTTCTCAGCAGCTTCATATTCAGTCCTTAGTTTCAAAGGAATTCACATCGTAAATCCAAGGCTACATTTACTTCTTCTTTGTCAGAAAGATGCATTAGGTATTGCAGCAGGCCTGCTCTTTCATTTCCTTCAGAGAAACCCTGCAGGACCATTTTGGGCAGCCTAAGTGGAGCAGACAGCTTCATAAACTCATCCATGATTGACTTGGCACTGAGCGAACTTGTCAGGAGACATAGTTCACTGTAATCAATACCTCCTTGGTAGACTGCTGAGCTCATCTCAAAATGGTTGAAACTCCTCTGGTATTGCCCATTTAGTGACTTTGGAGGAGATAAGCAGAGTCTTTTGATGCTTTTGTATCTTACCTGAGTAAAACCATACACAAGGTGAGCATATTGACCTCTGTTGGTTCTTTTTCCTGGCCCTGTTTCAAATAGGACATCACCTCTTTGCAGGTTGCTAACTGATTAGGTCAAGATGCAACCTGCCTTTTTTCCCCCTAAAATGTAGGCACTTGCACTGGTTTATTCCCACACTCTTTCTATGCAGATCTCAGCTCAGAGAGACCACCATTAATTGGCTTGTTCTTTAGTTGTGTTTTTCCTTCTGTTCTGACTCCAAGCTCAATATACTTGTAGATGATCAGGTGTATCTATCTTAGTCTTCACAGATCCTTTGAGGTTATTGGTCCAAGGACTATCAGGTTATCCCTGAGTGATATTTGATTGCATCCAGACTGAGACAGAGAACATACTTCTAATTACTGCCATAATCAAGCTGGGTAAGGTCCTGTAAAAGATGCCTGCAGGAGTCAGGCTGAGACTCAGTTCTCCAGGCATGGAGAGGGGACTACAGGAGACTGAAGCTGAGGGTTTTTTTCATCCCATTCTTCTGACCTAATTCTAATCTTTACTTGACATCATGTGGAGGGTAAGGGCAGAAAGACACACTGGCCAAAAACCTATGATTTTTAAACTGTACTCTGCCTCCCTTCTACCTTGGTTTTCTCAGGCTGTCACTGAACTTCTATCCACAAATGTGGTGTTCATTACTATGGAGGATGACATGAGGAAACTATTTTAGAAGCAGTTTTCTGCCATCCACTATGTTCTGACAATATCTTTGTAAAGCCCCTGAGAAGGTTTGTGATAATGTACAGCCTTTAAATACTGTTCTATTGATAAGATTTTTGTAGACCTGTGTCTTAGCCTTATTGATATGAATTACAGACATAATTGGGTGACCAGCCCACAAAGACAGAGATATGCACAGAGATACACACAGCCAGACCACCTGCCTGTTTTTCCCAGGACCCCATTACAGTTCATGGGTGTTTTATTGTGTAGGTAAAGGCAGCAGTCAGGAAATGTTACCACAGTCCATATCACAGTATGTTCATAGAGAACCCAGCTCCACAGGCTTTTTGACCTATAAAAGGAGATCATCCACAGGGCTGTGCAGTTCCTCAGCCACTGTCAGTTATCTTCCTATTACAATTCACTGCATGTTCTTAATAAACAAAATGTTCTTGCAAATTAACAGCATTGGGCCCAATCCATGTCAAGACAAACATCAGGAGTGTGAAAAATCCAAAGCTTCTGGCATGTTTCAGCAGGTTACTGAACTGCCTAGGCTCTGTTTCTCTGTTTCCCTGGCTTTTGTTTTGTTTGTTTTGTTTTATTGGGTTTTTTTGTGTTGGGTTTTTTTTTCTCATTAGTAGAACATAACTAGGGAGAAACAGAACATAGTGTGCCACTGTTCAGTCAGTTAGTTGAAACAAGTGGGATAGGTTTGCACAAAACCAGAAATTTGAAGTAATTGGGGTTTCATCAGCCAAGCAGCAAGTTTGAAATGGCTTTGAGTCTCACCCCAGTAAAATGAGTAACTTGTGTCTCTCGCATACTCAAAAATTCATGGTGGTAATGGGGATTGTCAGAGACCTCTTTTCCTCCCAAAGAAGTATTTGCCATTTTTAATAGTTTTTGAGAGCCACTGTGACCACCTATTTGTGTGGACCCACCCTTCCTCCAATCATGGCTAGTGGCAAACTCCTAAACTTTGGTGACAAACTCCCATCAGTTTTCCTTATAGGTGTAAATGGCAAAAATGACACAAATCTTTGGCTATTTTCACCTTCTGGGATTTGGCCTTTGCCTGTGATTAATGCCATATGCAGCTTCTCCTACCCACCCACTTCTGCCCAGTCCCTTGAAGATCCCATATTTGCTCTGCGCTGAAGGGAAGAATTCTTATTTCTGTGTGTCCTATCCCTTGATTCCTCCACTGTGTTTTAAACTTGCTTGCCTGGAGGGACCACATTGTATCTGGGTATAAGGTGCTCTATGTACATCAGTTCACCTAGCAAAATGAACAGGAGATTCATCTGCCAACATCGAGTTTTCTTCATTCTTCATCCCCCTGGGTAACTTCCAACAATGCTGTGATCTCAGACTGAATCATTATTTTTTTGTTATGTCAAATTAGTGGTTTCCTTCCTTCCTCATCCTTCCTTGTTCAGAACCAGGTATGCCCAAAATTCTGATAAAGCAATGCAATGTCAACTCACAAATCCGACATCCACTACATGGGAATGTAATTTAAATTATTTTTGTAATCCATGAATATATTACTGTAGCTGAAAGAGCTGGCATGGTGTCAAGAGGATTGCTGGTGGCTGTTGGGCTCTTTATCTCCTAATTATAATGTAAGGCTTAATTTTTATTGCAGCACAAAACCTTACACAGTCTGGCACATCTGGAAAACATAGCAGTTTTTGGTGAAGGTGTGTTGTTTACCTTTTTCTATCCTCACAGGATATTTTTTATCTTTTATGGGGAGCTCCAGCCCTTCAGCTCAAGTTATAACTTTTCACTCTATTTATTTTACAGGTATTTCACTCAGTCATGTCCTATCAGCCCCAAAGACATCCATTACACTCCTGGAACACTGGTAGATAAATGGCTGGGGGACAAATGAAATGTTTCAGTTTCTGAGCTTGGTTCAAGAGTTGTTGCTTCTGAGTATAACAAAGTTTCTGGCCATGGCATTGTTTGTCCATGTTGAAAAGTTATCATGCGTGTTTGTTGGAGATTTTCCCATTAATTGCATTTATTGTTTTTCTTGACCTGCTTTCTACCTGCTTCCAAAGAGATAAATGAGTCTGAAGGGCTGTATTTCAAAAGGAAAGAATAAAAGAGGGGGAAAAGTAGTGTAACAATCACTGACCTCCAAGCAGTCTTGAGGCTCCTTCACATGAGGGAAGGGCAGAAGTAGCAGCTTCAGAAACAGAAAGCAGAAGGACCCAGAATAGACAAAAAAACCCAAACCACCTTTTAAAATTATTTTTATTTGACTGAAATTTCAATGAATTGGTTAAAAATCTTCAAAGAAGACGTCATATTTTAAACTTTTTGAACTATTGCTAGAAAGGTGTCATTTACTAAGAAAATAAAACTACTTTTTGTTGGACATTTCCTAAATATACACAGCATGATGCAGCCAAAATGCATATCACAGAACACAGACTGGTAGGAGCTGGAAAGGACCTCTGGAGATCATCTGATCCAACTCCCCTGCTCCAGCAGGGTTGCCCAGAGCAGGGGGCCCAGCATTGCATTGTCCAGGTGGATTTGGAATCTCTCCAGAGAAGGAAACTCCACAACCTCTCTGGGCAGCCTGGGCCAGGCTCTGACACCCTCCCAAGAAATAAGTTTTTCCCTATGTTTTGGTGGAATACCTTGTGTTTCAGCTTGTCCTGTTGATGTTATCCTGTCTCTGGGCACCACTGAAAAGAGTCTGGCTCCATCCTTTTGATCCCCATCTTTTTGTCTCTCACCCTTTAGACAGTGAGAAGCATTGATAAGATCTGTCTTCTCCAGAGTAAACAGCCCCCAGGCTCTCAGCCTTTCCTCATCACAGAGATGCTCCAATCACTCAGTATCTTTGTAACCTCCACTGGGGTCACTCCAATGGTTCCTTGTCTCTCTTGAGCAATGTTGGAGGAAACAGGCAGAGAAAGAAAGATGCCCATGTTCTCTACTGTACAAGGGGCAACATACCTTGAATATCATCAAATAGGGAAAGATGAAATGAAGGACTAGCAACCTCCACTAGTCCCTCTGGTAAACCTATCCTCACTGAACATGGAAAAATAATAGGATCACAGAATAATAATTGCAAAAAGTTAATGTCCTTGGGTTTCCTTTTATGAAAGAGAGAAAAAAAATAAATAAACTGGATGCTCTGTTCAAGATCTGCTTCACACACTGAAATTGATAGCTGTTCCAGAGGCTGTCTCTAAACATTTCACCTAGTCTAAGACTAAGACTAGATCTCTTCTAAATGCCCACCTGGACTCAGGACTGAATTTGTCCTGCTCTTGTCTCATTCCATGCAGTACAGTAGACAGCAAGACAAATACCATGTGCTAATATCCAGAAATCACACAGCAGTGTCCATCTGCCCAGCAATCCACCTCCAGAGGATCAAGTTCCTCCTTAAGTACTATTCTTTCTCCTATTCCTGGCAATCTCCTGGTGTGTACATTTCAGCCAGCTAATTACCTTGTCTGTACACAAAGCATGCATGAAAAATTCAATCATCATCAGAGCCACATGTTCACTGATATTCTTCACCTTTAAATACCATTTTCAAACATTTCTTGGTGAGTCTGTCCTTTGCATAATCCCACAGATGTCTCACATAGGCTTTTGTTTTCCTCAGAGGGCTATTTACATTAGAATCATAGAATCATATGATGGTAGAGGTTGGAAGGGACCTCTGGAGATCATCTTGTCCAACCCCCCTGCTCCATCAGGATCACCCAGAGCAGGTTGCCCAGGGTCATTATCTTCTGCTTATCAGTCACACTTTCTAGTCCCTCATTACCACAGTTGCAGTGCTGCTATAATTAGACTTCACATTTCTCAGACCTTCATAACAGTGTTTTAGTTTACAAATTGTAGAGTTCATTCATGCCAAAATGTTTTCTTTCATTATCAATTTCTTTCTTTTTTATTTTTAATTTGCCCAGTGAACCAAAATATCTATTATTTTCAGAGTTCTAATTTAGAGAAGAAATTAAGGAATACATTTGTGACACTGTGCTATTAACTATTTAATCTGCTTAACTAATGCCGTGATGGATTCTCCATCCTCATAACTCTTAAATCAAGAAGAATCAATTTTTTTTTTGCCATTTCAAAGTGATTTTTTCTTATTTAAAAGTTAAGCTTTAGTATTAGCATGCCTATTAGACTTGAAGGGGAAATTAGTATTGAAAAATCCTATTTCGTGTCTCAGCAGGCAAGAAGCCAGAGAAGGTAATCACAGCACTCCCTTCCAAGCAAATAAGCTGAAATGTAGTTTACATCATTGGTGATGGTGTTACATCTCGACCAAGTGTCCTCATGTGGTCCAGGCACCATCTGTGTGTGACCACTAGTCCCCAAAACTCCAGTGATCCCTCCAGATGCCTCTCACATCAGTTGCCTCAAAGGCAGGATAGGCAGAAACCAGCAGCATTTTCCCTGAAGCTCAACAGGAGACTCACATTGCTAAGGACAGAACTTGTCAGATGGTGAGTCTCTGTGGGGATCTTCCACTCTTGCTTTGTATGGCCTTCTGAATTAGAGTCCTAACGAGCCCCAGTACAGCTGCTGTTCAGCTCCTGCAGATGACTTTGCAGATATCTCCACTGTCATTCATGGCATCAGGGCTGCCAGAGCTGCAAAAATATTAATTAGAACTTGTAGAACCCATGTAGATATAGAGAGGAGAGCTGGAAACCATCCTATCTCCAGGTAAATATCTCAAGTAGGAAAGATGGGACAGATAGTTTAGTGTATAACTCTCTTTTGTATGAAGAAAACTGAGGGTGACTAGCCCAGGTGTAGAATTGTATAGCCAGAGAGATTCAGGCTACCTCTTTCTTCTTGTTTGCTTCTAAAAGTATTCAGAAGGTTGTGGTTTGGGTTTGTTTTTATATTGGTTTATTTTTTATATATTTTTCCAACTGTGTTTCAGAAATTTCTGAAGGAATAAACAATCAGATTGATCAAAATGAATATATTCATTCACCATGAAAACTCAGATCATATAAAGCCCATAGTCCAAATTCTTCCTTGATAATGTTGAAATGCTGCACAAGTCTGAATGGAGATTTAGAAATACTGGGACTTTCTTTTTATGCTTTCCACATCTGCGAAGAATAGCTCCAAAGGTTTTAAGAAAAACCCTTTAAAATGTTTTGCTCATTGTTCTGTGATGATTGTGCACAGACAGACCAAAACTGAGGGAAAACCCAGCTGCTTCTTAGACATCATTACTACCCTAATTATTTGCATCTTCAGCCACATCTTGCAATATTGTAGTTCAGGCATCATAGACAACTCTCCCATGGATCAACAACACTTTAAGTAGAGGTCTCTACTGTTCCTTTTGACTGTTTAGAGCAATGAAGAAATGATTTATCAGGAAATATTCATCACTGAGACTTCTTGCATGCCCTCTACAGCTGTTGTGGGATTTTTTGTGCTTGTCCCACTCCTCTCTGCTGGTTCTGACATCTGGAGATGCTTGTGCCAAACCAGGGTTTTCAGACAGGATCAGAAACGTGACATGAACAAAATCTCAGAAGTGGAAGGTTTCTGTCACTCATGAGTACAGTGCATGAAGCAGCTGTCACAAATCTAGCTAAGAGATTGACATCTGGTAGGAAATGAGTCTTCCTTCAGCCATCCTAAATCTGGGTTTGATCTGCAGGAGAGAACCACTCAAACATGAGACTCCTACTCCCAGAAACCTCCAATCACAAGTCATTTTATTACCTTCTAAAAAGGCCTGGTGGGAGCTAACTGATCAAACACTTCCCTGCTGTCAGACCGAGCATGGGAAGCAGTGAAAAATCGAGCTGTCCCTGTGACTATGATGGGGAAGGTTCTTGTGACTGTCCCACACCTGTTGTGGGATTTATAGCCTGCAACACAGCCCTCTCTAGTCTACATCACAAATATGGACACAAAAAAAACCCCTAAATTCAAGGGAGTTAAGTGTCCAAGGCCAGGTTGGATGGGACTTTGAGCAACCTGGTCTAGTGGGAGATGTCCCTGCCCATGCGAGGGGGATTGGAACGAGATCATCTTTCAGGTCCCGTCCAACCCAAACCATTCTGTGATTGTATGATTCTGTGACCTAAATTTCATTGTAGGTCTCAGATTTTGAACTGCAGTTTCCATTTATGAAGACTCAAGTTCTAGGTCAGTAAAAAAACTTCTCAAATTTCATTAAGAAAATTTCCTCTATCTCCTCTCTCACTGTAATTTCTTTTGCTTCTGAAATACTGGAATTTACTCATTGCTTGAGGCAAGATACAGGAACAAATGGGCCACAGTCTAATTGAGTCTAATAAATCCTGTGTTCCTCAATAAAATATCATGCTGTTAGTCCCCTGTTGTTTCTCCAAATCCATGCTGTGCGTTTGAGACTGGAGAGCATATTGGAAAACAGAAGTCCAAGAGGTTCACACACACAACAGAAATACCACATTTGCTGAAATACAACTGGCAATTTTCACTTACAAGTCTCAATAATTGATCTTATATTTAATACCAAGTGTAAAATTATTACAAGGAATTCCAGTAAATCACGGGAAAAAAAAAAAAGAAGTTATTTTTGCTGTGATTCAGATCTTGTCTTTTGTTGTGTTTTCTGTCATACCAGTGTGTTACATGAAGAAGATTAAATGATACTCTCTCCAGGGGAGTGTTTTTAATTATGTGCTTTTTCCACAGCAGCTTTGTAACAGCAAGTTTCACAGTGTTTTTGCAATCCTTTGATGGATTTATCCTCATCCAACCTGCAGGAGAACGAGGTTTGGAATCTGCACTCACCTGCCTCGTTATCAGGACGATTTATGATGAGGCAGTGGCAGCACCACAATTCACACTAATTAGTCCAGTGGGAACTTCACCCTACAGTGTTGCTGGTGAGAAAAGCAGCTCAGACAATGTCTCTCACTAAAACCTGGGGATGATGAATAAAAAACGTTGGTAATGTTGAATTATGACCATCCAGGTCTTTCCCAAATCACTGCAAGGTCACTGTCACCAGGCAGGCAAATATTCCTCATATTTTTGACTTAGTCTGTTAGCACAGTAACATGGCATAAATTCCATGGCTGTTAACAGCATTTTTACCTCTGCCATCACAGATATTATTGAATGTAATTGAGAAAGGGGAGTTGGCAGATCTAGCTAGATCAACCCGAGGAGTTGCTACGCTGCAGTTCTTTCCAGCATCCCTGCTGCCCTGCAATGGAACAGCATCTCCAACTGTTTCAGGGAAAAGCCAGCCAGCTCTGTCTAAAAATCCCCTAGCCCTGACAGTCTGCTGATAGTTGTCATATAACCTGATGAAACATCTCACCAAAGGCACAAATATATAGCAGTAAATTCTCCTCTCTGTGAGAGAAGCTGGCATGTGAATTGTACCTTCCTGTTCTCCTCCACAGGGATGAAGCCCAAGAACAAATCCCCTGCCTTGCTCCTAGAAAAATGCCAGATTGTTTGGAATTGTGACCCCTCTGCAAGACAGAGGTGAAAAGGACTTTTTTTGCTACTCATTACAAAAGCAGGTAAAAAATAGTGACCAAAATGCTGCCAAATGTATAGGAAGGAGTGATTAAATATAAAACAAGATATTAATGAGGAATGGAGACAGAAGAACATCAGGAAACAATCCTGTTAATTCTACCATCAGGCTGACTTTCTATGTTACCTGTCCTCAAAGGGGAAGCTGGGTGGTGAATAGCAGTGTACAACACCCTATCTCAGTGTGAATTCCCCTAGTCTGGACTTCCAAGGTGTAGTTATCAGTTAACATCCCACAAATGTTATGCATTGTCCTAAAGCACAGTCCAGGACATTTCTTTCTGCACAGAGAAGTAAAAAGTCCGGGTTGCTGAGGTTATCAGACCAGCTCACCTCAATCCATCACCTCTGTCAACAATGACTGCAATGGCTGTGGGCTTCATTTAGTGTACAAAAAGCTTGCCTAGGTACTTCATCGTCCAGATGCCTCCAATTCTCTGAGTCCTTGAAAAATGAAATGTCATTTTCATGCTTCAGCACAATAGAGCCAAATCCCAGATATCCATGCTAATATAAGCAGGTAAGGTGGTAAGCACAGACCTGGTGTCCAGTGCAAAACCAGCTCTGCTTCACTATACCTTTCACTGGAGGCTTAGTACAGGATCAGTGAGGCCAGGCTACTCCTGTGCCTAGCTCTTAGCAAAGCCACGTGAGTATTTATGGTGATGGAAGTTCTTAATGCTACCTCAGGGACAGCAGCATAAGCATGCAGACCTATTGCAGGGCACACCACCAGAGCAAATAAGCTGCTTAACCTGATACTCAGTGCAGAGACATCCCGAATGGCTCAACAGAATCAGCTTGGACTGGCAATGTTCATCAGTTTCTGTTCAGCTCCAGCCATGTCTCACCCAAAAAACAATCCTGTTAGGGATGTTTTGCACAAGTAGTTCACATATATTCCTCTCAAATTTTGCTGCACCCCTTGATAGTCTTTTTTTTCTCACAGTTTCTGAAGGAAACTCTGGTGTTTGCTTTACACAGTGGTGCCAAGAGAGATGATTTTCACAATGTCACATTTTATGGAGAGCAGGAAAATTTACCTTGCTTACCTGCACCACCCTACTTTTTAATTTCAGGCAGACTTTAAATACTGAGTTCTTTGGAAGCTGAGCTGCCAAAAGTAGTGTGTTTATACAATGGCAAGCAAAAAGGTGAAGTCAATGAACCTAAAGTGAAGTTTTGATCCATCACAGTAATAACAGCAGCATCATTCCTTACATTTGTCAAATGTCCTCTTTACTGTAGCATCTCAAGTCATTAGTGCACTCAGCTCAATTGCCTTAGGAAAAATAGCTTCCACTTTATCTATTAATATTTAACAGATAAGGAAGTTAAAGGTCCTGTCCAAAGCCACCCAGAGTATTTGTGCTTTAGTTGGGAGCTAAACCCAGAAATCCCTGTTCTCAGGTTAGTACTTTAAGCATGTGACAAAACCCAGTTCACTTTTGGTGTTTATTGTACAAAAAAATACAGTCAGAAAATATCAAGATTCTGTGGTGTTTTATCTAAGGCTTAACTTGGGTACTGAGAAGACCAGATTGGAAATTCTTGCCCTTGGAGAGTCCTGTGCTTCAGTATCCAAGAAGTGCTGAGGGACAGGAACAAAGGTGTTGCTTGAATATTTTTCTATCACTTTTATAATGCTAATAGAGAGGAAACACAGTGTTTTGAAGACATTTTCAACAGGATTCAGCTTTAGGTTATTTAGGTTTCCCTATATATTTAACAACATACGTGTCAGGTATCCAAGCTGCAGTCAATACCAACCTGATCAACATAGTCAGAGATCCAAGAAAGAGTTGAGTTCATCCTGAAATAAACCATAGATAAGATCCAGTTGCCTAAACATAGATATCTAGTGGCACTCATTACAGCCTCCAATGTCTCTGATGGTCAGAACAAGCCTGCTGACTTATATTGATTAGTTCTTCACTCTGTCACAAGCTCAAATACAAAACTACTTGTTGACACCTTCATTTAAATACTTCTGCCTTGACATGAATACCACTTTTTTTGGGATGCATTTCATTTCACTTGATGAAATTCTAAAAATCAGCAACTGAAATAAATTCCTGACTGATAACCATGGTCTTTCAAGGACATCAATGCTATCTGCTTTCTGTTTGTTACTCTACTATGACTGAGGAAGTTTTCAGGTGGTGCCACTCTCCTTTTTGAAGGAAGCCTGAGCCCCTTTCCAGGTCTATCTGGCAGATGTTTCCATCTACAATCAGGTGCTTTTCAGTGTTGTGTAAAGGGCCACCACAGTCTGGCCAGGCCAGGGTGCTAGACTTGGTGGACAGTGAGCAAAGCATCACATCTTTGGCTAACCAGGGAAGATGGGTAGAACTAAGCTCTTGAGTAAATGATCTCATTTCTTTCTCGGAGATTTCCATTGTTTTCCCCAAGAAAAATGTAGGCCAGAGATGTGTTGGCAAAGTGCTTAATGAAATTGCTGTTTTTACTGCAAGGAAAAAAAATACTTGCAGAGGCTACAGCAAACATGCCCAGATGGCATCTTGCATTTACAGGGGCAGGGTGACCTACTGCTCCCCAGTTTGAAATGGCAAAGATCTGGCCATTATTGATTTCTCATTCAGAGGTGATTATCTAATGGTCATCTTCAGAACAAATCTGCAATGAAGCTTGAATTCATACAGCTGGATCAACATAAGAAATAAAAGCTCATGTTGTCATCAAGGCAGATGAATCATATGCCTATTATCCTTCACACTTCCAAGCTGGTCAGAAAATGTTAGGCATAATTTCTGACCAATTCCTGCTTCCCCTAAACTCATGGTTCTCTGGAATAGAATTCAAATAATTGCCTGAAGTTTGTTTTTTTGTTGTTGTTGTTGGTTTTTTTTTTGGTTGGTTGTTTTTTTTAAATGAAATTTTAGTGGTGTCCTGTCAGGGTCACCAATTACCTGCTCATCAAGACACTGACTGACACATGAGCAACTTACACAGTCTGGTCATCTCAGCCTCCCTACAGCATTTCTCAGCTGCTGCTCTCGGTACCCTCACCTTCCCATATCTTTTCCACTGGCCAGCTGTCACTGAAGATGACAGACCTTCATTTTGCTGTTAAGAAGACTGAATGTGAGGTGGGTACTTGGAAACTTGGAAAACTAGTTTACAAAAATATCTGTTCAAGAGAGCAGAGCAGATTCATTTTTATGCATTCTTTTTAATACTAGTTTTTCTGCCACTCAGAAATGTTGGCAGCTGCTTGAACTCCATTCATGAGGGATGAAGTGCTTGCTTCTTCTCACTGCAGTTTTATTCTCCCCAAATATATTTTAATATTGCTCAAATATAACTTCAAGGAAATGACTCTTCTTCCCGTTCTCCATCCTGACAGAATAAACTTAAAGGAGCAGGACTGAAGACAAAGAAATCTATTTCCCCTTCAGTATAATTTGGAATAATAAATGATAATGAGTGATATTTGCAGCTCATCTTTCAGCCTTTTGATTGCAAAATAAGGGAGAGTACTTAGCCTCTGCCATGCAGGTTTGAATCCAGCTGTTCACACAAGTGAATGCTTCAAAAGGTCTTTGCCTGAAGCAGGAGCACAAAGCCACTTCCCATTCAGACACTTTGAGCACAAGGAGAGGTCGGTGTGTGGAGATCATTAGCTTCACTACACATTGAACCATTTGATGTATGTGTGCATGGGTAGAGAGGAAAAGGGAAAACATCATCAGGAGCCAAGAGACTTTGCCCTTGATACATTAATTTTCACGCTGGAGAGGTTTGCTGGAGGCAACAGAGAGAATGGGGCATTGTTAAAAGGAGCATAGGACATGAAAATCTGTCTCCCCTTTCCTTAATAGTATCCACAATCCTGTAAAAAAAAGGTCAGTCTCACTGAAAGTGGTTCCTCCTTCTTTGCAGGAGAAACAAAATGTGATCAGTCATTGCCCCATCCGTGGAGATGATGGTCACTGAAGGATGGTCTGAAACAGATTTCCTGATTCTTCCTGATGTAACAGTCCTGTTTCCTCTGTATTGCTTCTTCCAAACTCTCCTGCCTTAAGGAACATGTGCAAAGATGACAAACCTCTCTGCACCAAAGCCTTCAAGTAAGTTAAATAATGTGTTTAATAATTACAGCTACAACTGATTAATCTAAGATACATAGAAATGAACCCAGTGCCAGTGTACTTTCATAAGCTCACAGTATTGAACATAGCTATCCTGAAACCACTGTTGGTAAGACCAAACTTTTCAGCTATCCAGCTAGGGGCATTGAGACAAACTGGTCAGTGAGAGACTGGGCAATACAGGACCTCTCCAATGCACATTCACAGAGCTGAGTCCATTCAGGTCCTACCAACAAAAGTCTTTGCTAAACAGGAGATCTTGTAGGAACAAATGGACTAAGCTTAGCTGAAATTGTCCAACAACAAAAATCAACAGCCAAAACATATTGAGCCAGGGTCTGAGCAGACTCAGACAATTCTATCCAAATATCAGCTCAATAGTTGCCCTTTCCAGATAAAGGATTATTTGGAAGGGCATATGCATTTGCTTTCCTGATTATTTGGCACCTAAGCTTGTAAACCTGCATTATGAGATTGTTCTGATTAGTTGGGGAGAGGCAGTCACCTACTTCATTTGCTGAGGAAGAGTTGATTTCCTCATGGACCTAAGTAGAAATTGCTGGCATCTCCCCATCTTAGTGGGATTCCCAAAGCGCCTGGGTGATCCCAGTGGCTTGTACAAGAGGAAGGCACTGGATCCAGTCCCAGAGGTTCTTGGCAGAACAACTGGCAGAATGTCTTTAGCCTGGCATAAAAGAGGTATTTTAAATAGAGATAAAACACATACTCACTGGCAGAAATAATAGCGACCTCTAACCAGCCCATAGCCCCAGGCTGTGTATGGTGGTAGATCCCAGCTATGTAGGGCCTGAGGGATGATTTCATCTCCTGATGTATCCTGTGTAAAAAGGAGATGAAGTATGAGATGCAGCACCCTTGAAATTTTGCAGTATTAGACCAAAATAAACATTTGCACAGGGTGTAAAGCACTGATCTAATGGACCCTTGGTTTGCAGTTCACAGTGGTGGGCTATATTAGGGTTGTATTTTGGAGAACAGAAGGGGTCATGTCTCTGTGTCACTGTAGTTCATGCTGGGTCAGATACTATTTGTTTACCCAAAGTTAGCCTAAAGTTGTCACCATCTCCATGCTATAGTGTGTGGATCCAAATCAGGTGGGTCCTGAAATGTAATCCAAGAAGACATCAATCCAGAATTAACAGTCACAGCTTGAAACATCACTACTGAGTCCAGTTTTGCTGTTAATATCAGTAAACAAGATGCTGAAAAGAACACATAATATGTACAGAAAAAGCTGCAAAAATTATTTGAGGGTTGGAAAAATGCTATATTGTGAAAAAAAAGTCAAATAACTCAATCTGCTTAGCTTAGTAAAAAACATTCATTAGAGTGCATAAATACCTTCATGGGGAGAAAGTACTGGGTAATAAAATGTTATTTAATCTAGAAGAGAAATGCAGAACCAGAACTGATTACTTGAATCTGTATTCAGACAGACTCCAATCAGAAACAGAGGCCTTTAACAGTATGGAGAGTGGAGATCACTGCAGACTCTGACAGTGAAGTGCAGGAGGTGAATCTTTGAATAGATTTTGAATTGATCCAGAAAACAAGGTAAAGGGGTATGCATGAGCAGTGTTGTTTGCACAGCACTGGCTGCTTGGTCTCAGGTTTAGTTGAAGGCCAGACTCAGTCCAAGGCCAGGCATTGAAGAAGTAACTAAAGGATGGCTGAGGAAGTAAGTAAATGATGGCTGTTGTCTTAAGGACATTTACAGCCCAGTTATAGGACAAGGAAGAGCCACTGGTTAACCACAAGGAATAAAACAAAAATTGGGCATTGTGATGGTCTGTGTCTTGGCAATTGCAATGATATGTTTTCATAGCTACACCATGGTCCTTATCTATTATGCACTCTCTAATTACTGTGTGCCTCCCCAATTCCCCTGTCTCTAACAGAGCAGAATAAAAATGGAAATGATATAGAAAAAAGGTGACAGGGATTATCTCAAAGTGGAACAATCTCCCTGCAAAGAATGGCTAAACAAATTAGACTTCAACATCCCAGAAAATGAGACTGCTGGGAACTGACAGAGGTCTGTAAATTCTTGAGTAGTCTCAGAAAGGGAGCAATTGTTTATGCAGCATCTTCTTTTTAAAACAAAACAAAGCAAAGCAAAACAAGAGTTATTGGGAATTCTGAAAAGTAAATAACAGGTGGCAGGCTCAAAACCAGCAAAAGAAAATGTTTAATGCAGCAAAAATCTTAAGCTACAGAACTCTCTCATCACAGGACAGTTGCTAAATATTTACACATCTTCAAAACCTTATTAGACAAATTAACAGGAAAAAAGTCAATCAACAAATGACTGCTGAATACAATAGCATCTCCTCCAACTCCAGAGATCTCTATAGGGTGGAGTAGAATCTCTCTCTGCCCTCCCAACTCTCCCCTTGACATCTGCTATTAAACATTGTTTTCCATTTAGCTACACTGCCCTGTGAAATCACACTTCACGGCTCATGGGTATGCTCAAGGTCACTGCAGGGCTTCAGGTACCAGCTTTGTGGGGCTTCAGGTACTATCCAATAATAGTGCTTTTATGTCCCAAGTCACTGCAAAGGAAAAATGAATGTGGAGGTTGTTGAATTTAAGAAACCTGCATGGACTGTCTGCTTCTTCCCAAGACAATGACAAGGGTGTCATTTTGCATCTGTGTGCACACAGGTCATTACAAAATTAGCACAACCCGGGTGTGCTAATGCAGTTTGGTCTAGAAACAGCTGTAAAAGATGCATGGCCTCCATGGTGACACTCACAACAGAATTACCTGGCAATTCATGAGCCATCAGACGTGTCAGAAAAGGCAGAGTGAATCTTCCCAGACGAAGGTACGTGAGTTGCTTTATGCCTAAACAATAAGGCATTATAAACAATGTTTATCTCCCCATCTATCAGGAAAAAAAGCCATAAAAAAAGCTCCATAATAAATGAAAGACATAAAGAAGTGAAAGGAAGGATAAAAAGTAGGTATCCTTTTATAAAATACAGGCATATTCCCATAAAAAGAAGTGAATTGAAGTATAAAACCTTTTCAATAAAAAGCTTAAAAATCACAAGGCATCATTCCCCTCTAATTATAATCACATCTTTTTGTCTTGTCAACCAACAATTACGATCTGTCTGTTAAGCTTTTAGATTATAGGCTGCTCTACATTGCTAAAGAGTAGCAGGCTGTGTAACATTTTGAAAATGAGCATATAAATAAGAGTTCTTATTATTTTTAAAAACAGAAGTGTGTATTGCCACACTGTAATTCTCCCTTTTAAGATTAAATTGAACCACAGCTGACAGCTCTTAGAAATGACTATATTTATAAGGATGCATTCCAAAGACCTGCAAGATATAGTGCTATGCTCAAATGGCCCTAAATCACAACTCTTTCTTCCCTGCTAATGCATTCTGTTTCCCATTATCAATGACTTATTAAAGAGTTGTTTGTGTCATTTGTATTCTCACAGAGTGTATTATAGATGGTTTATTAAACAGTTATATAAGTCATCAATGTCAGGTTACAGTTATGCATTATTGTCTATGCTCACCTCATTAGAACTGAGCAGCTTCCCTTAAGGAAGATGCTTATAAAGTGTAAACTAATGATAATAAATAAAAGTGTAAAAGTGGAGCCCCAGGTCTGAAAGGCTGCACTGGCTAAAGATCCCCTAAGCTATATGATTTGTAGTGGTTGCAACCCTTTCATAATCTATTATTTTTGTAATTCTCACCTAAAAGCAGGAAGAATGCCTGTGATAATGCACAGTGATTCTTCCCCATCTTTAATGCCCAGCTGAGATGGATGTTGGATGTGTTACACAACACAGCAGACATGTATCATGAGAGGATGACATCCTCATGTCTCTACTGATGTCTGGACAATTTTTTTTCAGGGTGTTTTGGTAGCCCTTGAAAGTATAAAACACCTCCTGGAGATGCCTTTGTGAATAATGCCATGGAATGAATCCATGCCACTTATTGCATCAGTAGAAGCTTAAAGCAATTGGAGGGCTACTTATTTTACCTCTACAAAATGTTTTCTGGAGGTGAAGTCAGAGTTAAGCTCTTATTCCTCATGACACCTGTCTGAGGTGCTGCCTAGTTGTCAGGTGGTGTCACTAGACAACACCACGACTCTTCTGAGGGAACGTTTTAGCAGAAAAGATCCATTTGTTAAACTCCCAACTTCTCACAAGACTCGGGTGATCCATTAAGAATTGTCTGCTGTAGCTCCCGACCCCAGGCACTCACTCAGCAAAGTGGTCACAGCCAGAAGGGCACCTCTAGGAGTGCTGTGTCTGAATCATTGCCGAGGTGGTGATGGTCATCTAGGAAAGTTCTTTGTTCTGCAGAGTATTTGTGTGATACCAGCCCTTGCTCCTTTCCCATGTGGAGACCTTGTGGGCAATGGTAAATTACCTCATTGGTAAAGAACATGAATTTTTTTCCTGTGACTTGCCTGTTATGACTTGGTTTATGGCTTGAAGCCTGTGGAGTTATATCCTCTTCTAAACAGTGTGTTTTAATTATCCTTAGTTCAACACTGTATTAAAGGTTCCTGAAGGCTCTTTTTGCACCCTGCTGCAATACATATTTAAACTACTATGAAGAAGTGCAATACACTACCATGTATTGCAGCAGTGACCCTCAACAACTTCATTTAGAGCACATCTAGGCAGAAATGCAAACTGCCCTGGGTTCCTGCTGGGACCCCTGTATCCTGTCTCCCCTTTCCACCTGCCCAGTAGTGGATTTCTGCTGCTTGTTGAAATCCAGGCTTCCTTTCAAAGGAGGGAGCTCTGGCAGGAACTTTTTTCCAGTAATGAGACCTGCAGGGAGAGAGGGTTTTGCACTGTTTAATCACAGGTTGCCCATAACTACTAACCATCAAATTAAGTGGCACATGTGTTCAAGTCAGCAGAATAAAACACAGTTTCATACCCTCTGTCCACAGCTTTTATGTTCTGCTTCTCTCAGGGACCACAAAGTTCCCTCCTGTCACCATGAGAAAAGAGAAAAGCCATAAATCGACCAATCAACTTTCTCACTTTGGTCTGCCAGGTACAAAGCAAAGAAAAGCAGATGCACACAGCTCCTGGAGGGCTGACTTTGCCTTTCCCAAAGTCTTGTGCTGATTTATATTTCTCTGCTGGGCTGTTGCTGTTTCTTCTGCCATCTGTACTGCAGCTCAGGAGTGTTAAGTTGGAAGGGACCACCTGGGTCGTGATCTCCAGTCTCCTGGGGTAGCTGATACTGTCTGATATGAGCCCAGGATTTTAAACTGATCACATTTTGCTTTTCAAATATTCAAGATTTTGGTTCTACTGTGAGTCTATTCCAATATTTGTTCCCTCTGACAGCCTGGAATCACCCTTTAGTTTCCAGCCAAATGTTATTTCTGGCCTACTTAAACTTTTTTTCCTTCTGCCAGTATCAATTTTTCCATCATGTATCTTTTCTCCCTCTGTGTTTAATGCTCCTGTTGTTCTTATGTGTGATTAACTCATTTGAGTGACCTGAGAAAGATCAGATCTCTTTTTTGCTTCTTCAGGAGCTGAGTTTTTCATCCTCTGAAAGACCTTGATTCCCATTTTGCCTGTCCTCAAGTCTGCATTAATTTTTCTTCTTCTTGTATAACATTTCTTGTATGTATTCACCAAGAACAGGACCATGTACCACAGCTCTGAGAATTATTTCCACTAAAGAATCCTCTCCTAATACATCCTTATCCTTGCTGGCCCCTGTAATTAGGACACTACATGCAGTTTGAAATGTCACTGTATGTCTTGGCTATAAAAATGAAACAAATAAGGCTGGACAAAGGTCTTCCTGGCAACAACATTTAGGAGTAAGTAAACCAGCATTTGGAAACTTGCCAACCCTAGGTTTTAACCATCTAATTGAAGACAAATTTCTCCTTGGCTGCTACATGTAAAAGCACAGCCAGAGATGCAGAAGAGAACGAAGTTTCAGAAATGAGAGAGGAATCAGACCCACAGAGGTATTTTAATTTCTACTGAAGTAAATGGGAGTTGGGCATCCAGAGGGCTTTGTGAATCTGGATTTGGTCTTTACGCTTTGAGAGACTATTTTAAAAGACATTTGCTCACATTTTTGAAAGTTCTTTTGGAAGTCTATCAAGCTGAGCACTGCCACAAGAAAGAGCTCCAAATAATTAAAAAAAAAAAAAAATCCTCTTTAGGATGGCCATACTGATGCTACTCATTGGCTGTTTTTGGTGAGAGAAAGAAATTGAAATCTAATTAAGGTGAGAGTAGGTGTTCAAAAGGTTTTGAGGTGCACCACTCAAAAGAGCACAGGTGTTATGAGGAGAAGCTGAGGGAGAAAAGGAGGCTTGGGGGAGATTTTCCTGCTCTCAGCAACTCCCTAAAAGGAGGTTGGAGCCAGGGAGGTGCCTGGACTCTTCTCCCAAGTAACAATCAATAGGACAAGAGGAAATGGCCTCAAGTTGCACCAGGGAAAGTTTGTGTTGGATATGAGAAAAAAATGTTCACCAAAAGTATCGTCCATCCTTGTGCCAGGATGCTCAGGGCAGTGGTGGAGTCCCCATGCTTGGGGGGATTTAAAAGCTGTGAAAATGAAGTGCTGAGGGACATGGTTTAGTGGTGGACTGGGCAGTGCTGAGTAACAGTTGGACTTGATGATCTCAAAGGTCTCTTTGAACCTATAGGATTCTATAATTTTATGAATCCATGATCATTTTGATGTAAAAAAATAACAGTAATGTATGGACCCCTTGAATCCCACTAAGAACACAGCAAACTTGAGATCCCTTTGGATTTGGATTGAACTTTAGAAGTACAGTTTTGCAATGAAGTACTGCGGGAGTTTTGATGACACTGTCTCAGTCTTTTTCATAGTTAATGAGCAATAATCAATGCCACCAATTTCAGTGGTGAGGTGCTCTCTGCTCTCTCAGTACTTGACATCACAGAGAGACTATTTCCTGCACGCTTTATTGTTTTACGTATTTACCAAAAAATTAGGCTCCATCTGCAGCTTGTGAGGCTGTGAAAGGCAAACAATTCCCCCCAGATTGAGAGCAATAATAGGTTGTTCTCCATGCAAATTGGGCAAAGCAAATGCTGGGTAATTGGCTAAAAATGAGACTCTGATGATCTCTGTTCCAAACTGTCATTTAAGACAAACAAATGTATTTGCATGTGAGGAATACTGCCAGTGTACAGCTGGAGGAGTCTTAATAGTTGGGCTATCACATATTGATTCAGACTAGACTCCACCATGCAGATGTGGGGTGGCTGGGATGTTTGTGACCAAATGGAATTTGCTCCATTCTTGTAGGACAAATGTGGAATGAAGGAACAAAGTGGCCCCGGGCAGCCCTTGTGACTTCAGAAGCTGATGTGCTCTGTGTGGTATAGATACCTTCAGCAGAAAAGGAATGGCTACGCTGGGTCAGACTAAAGGTACATCTAGCGACATAACCTGTCTCTGATGACCATCAGAGCAGAGACTTAAGAAGGTTACAGAGCAATATTTCCCTGATAATCCCTCTTAGAGACTGACTTAGAGACTTTCTTTGCTGTTGGGGACTTGTGCTTCAGATAGGCTGATCAAAGCCACATGCTGAAGCCAAAGTAATAAATGTGTTAAGTAGTAAAGGGCACATTTGCTGTATTTTGGGGTGGGGTTTTTTAATGTTTTCACAGGGTTTTTTTTAAATTAGATCTTGGTTGCTGATCACAGGTAGAGACCTTATGTCTGCCCTCAGTGTAGCTTGTGGGTACACCCTGAGAGTAATGTAATCTTCTTTCCAGCTCCCTGACTGCTGTTTGATCACAAACAGGGATGCAAAAGGCTACCATTACAGAGCACTTTGGAGAACTGGAGGTGTTGCTACCTCCAAACACAAGGGAAAAGCCTCAGATGGAGCCCTAAGAGACTGGTCTTGAGCAGATACCTTTGCCACCTTCTTACCTGAAAAACCATCAGGTGAGCAACAGGTAGAGACAGAGATTAAATGAGCCTGACAATCCAGTCTACTAAAGCACCCACTGTCAGTTGCAAATCAAACCTTCCCAGCTTCTTCTGGTGAAGGCAGGCCCCAAAATAGAACCATTTGAGAGCAAATCCTAGTGGCAAGCAAATAAACATCAGACACAAAGTCCACCCAAGAATGTATATACTGACAGTCTTCAGGGAGATGGTGCTCTAAGCACAGCAGGACATTTATCATGCCATGGGTAAGCAGTCTGACCCCAATCTTAATTGGATCTTCGCTGACTAACCCTCTGGCAGCTCCTTTGAAACAATAGTCTAATAACTTGGGAACTGAATGTGCTGCTTTGTTATCATCAGGCAGCTGTTCAGCTCGATTCATAAATCCTCATCAGATGAGGAGGAGTCAGAGCACAGGCTGGGCTGGTCAATTCACTTATGAAACACCCGCCTGTGGCCAGGGCCCAGGCAAGTTGCAGTCACAGAAGTCTAATGGTGCAGATATGGTGAGTTAGATGTAATACAAAGGGGCTGTTTTTCAAAGGTACACCACTTTGTTCTGCTATGGCTTACCTAGAAGGATTCTTTAAGCAGAATGAAAGCTTTAGGTGAAGGTATTGGTTCTTTTTCTGCCAGAGATACAGGTTCAAGTATTAAAATTCTTCATGATATTATTTAAATAGGCAAAGTACTGTGGGTTTATGTGGCATGGTGTCAAGGTTTATAGCTGGAACAGCCACTAGATTAATGACAAATGCTCTCTATTAACCCCTCTCCCTTCCCAAAGGGGAAGAGAAAGGGAATAAGGGAGACAGTCTTATGGCTTAAAAAAGAAAACTGAACAGCCTTAATGAAAATAATAATAATCAAATAGAATATATAGAAATATATACAAACCCAATGTTGAACTTTCCTATGACACATGGTGAAGATGATCTCAACAAACAGTTCATGGATATGCATTGTACAGAAGCATGTAGGTGACAACAAGCACAGCTTTACTTAGAAGACTTTTTCTATTCTAAGAGAGAGGGTTTTTTTAACCCATGTTCTTCCCACACTTGTCTGTCATTTTACCCTTCTCATCCCCTTCTCCCAGTGCTGTTTACAGACAGCTCTGACCTTTTAATAGAATCATTTTGATTGGAAGAGACCTTTAGATTATCAAGTCCAACTGTTAACCCAGCACTGTCTGGTCACCACTAAACCATGTCCCTCAGCACCACATCTTCACAGCTTTTAAATCCCTCCAGGGATGTGGACTCCACTACAGCTTGGCCCAAGTCTGTGTGGTCATGGTTTGAAGCAGCCTTAGGCCAGCTTTCAATTCAACCCTCACCATGAACAACAAATTTGACATTTCCCATTAGTGGTGGCAAGAAAAAGAGCTAACATCGTAGAAACATCCTTATTCCCCATTTAAAGTTGACTGCAGAAAGCCTGAAGATGGAAAAGGCATTCCTGAAGGTCTCAGCCATTCCCCTGACCTAAGAGCCCACCTAAAATGTATTTTCTTACCAAAGACAAAGCTACACTAAGACAGTCAGGGAAGTGTTGGACAAAATCCTTTGGCTGCATTCTGCTGCTTTCTGAAAAGCCTGATGGAAATATTTGTGAGGAAATGTGGCCTTGGAGAAACACTTGTTTTTCAGACAACCACATAGCAGGAAAAAGCATCAGTGTAAAGCTATTTGTTATGCCTGGTCAGGATGAGAAATAGGTCACAAGAGTGGGACACACTATCAGACAAGAGGCCATAGAATAGCACAAGAATCATATTGCTTCTCATGCCAAGAAAACAAGTTGAACCCAACCTCTCGGAGTGTTCAAATCACATTTCTTCCATGCAGAGAGGCAGGGATCAACTGTCCCATTGCAGATCTTCAGTACAGCAATCACGCACTCCCTCCACTGCCTCCTATTAAAGATGTTTTCTCTTCTATAGCTCAGGGTCAAAAGTTGAGTGCAATTAACTTGCCAGAATATTGTTCTTTTATTTATGGGAAGCTGCAGTACTTAAGCTCCAGATGTAACTGCAGGATCACATGGGTGCAGTCACACCTAGCAGGGCTATAGCCACCTTCTCCTTCATTGCCCTGTCTGCAAGGGTGGGGAGGAACTGCAGGGAGGGCCAGAAGAACCCCTGTCCTGGGTATTGCAACATTACAGTCATTAATCAAGTTTATTATTGAAGCTGGATCTGTAATTGTAAACACTGAAGCCAAAGCTGTAGGCACAAAACCTGGAGCTTTTCAAATGAGGAATTGCTGAGCATATGAAGCCCATCACAGCAGCCCAAATTCCTCCATAACTGCACAGATCCAGGAGTAGAGGACTCAGGGCCACAAATATTTCCATCTGGATGCACACAAGTCTATGGGACTGGATGGGTTACATCCAAGGGTGCTGAAAGAGTTGGCAAATTTGCTCACCAAGACACTTTCCATTATTTACTTGAAATCCAGGTCCTGCACCTGGGCCACAACAACCCATGCAAAGATACAGGCTGGGGGAAGTGTGACTGGAAAGTTGTGGGATAGAAAAGAACCTGGAGGTTTTAATTGACAGGAGGCTGGATATGAGCCAGCAGTGTGCCCAAGTGGCCAAGAAAGCCAATGGCAGCCTGGCTTGTATTAGAAATAGTGTGAGCAGCAGAAGCAGGGAGGTGATTGTCCCCCTGTACTCAGCACTGGTGAGGCCCCACCTTGAGTATTGTCTCCAGTTCTGGGCACCTCAATCCAAGAAAGATGTCGAGGTGCTGGAGCGATTGCAGAGGAGGCAACAAAGCTGGTGAAGGTTCTGGAGAATGAATCAAAAAGAGCTATTGAAGGAGCTGGGACTGTTTAGTGTGAGAAAGAGGAGACTGTGGGGAGACCTCATCACCCTCTACAACCACCTGAAAGGACACTGTAGTAGAGAGGTTGGTGCTGGTCTCTTCTCACAGGTAATTAGTGATAAAACAAGAAGGAATGGGTTCAAGCTCCAACAGGGTAGGTTTAGACTGGACATTAGGGAAAATTTTTTCACTGGAAGAGTGGTCAGACACTGGAATATGCTGCCTAAGGACGTGATGGAGTCACCATCCCTGGATGTGTTTAAGGGGTGTTTGGATATGGTTTTGAGGGACATGGCTTAGGGGTGAACTTTGTCGAGTAGGGGTGATGGTTGGATGATGATCCCAGGGGTCTTTTCCAACCTGAATGATTCTATGATGATTTCAGAGAGAGAAACAGCAGTAGCAGCAGTAAGCCCTCTAGCTGAGCAGCATTATATTAAGAGCAGCCGGCAGCTCTCACCTGATCACGGCTCAGAGGGTCACGTGGCTGCGTTACCGGAACAACCGCGGGCTTTTTAACAGGCGGTGAAAGCGGCCCCAACCCTCAGTCGCAGAGAACCAGCAGCAGCGGTCAGTCCTCCAGCCGAACGCTGGGTTAAGGGCATAAAAAGGGGCTTCCCAGAGCCAGGGGTCCCGGGGAAGGAGCGCTTGGACCCGGCAGGAGCCGGCGCTGTCAGGTGAGCGCGGCGGGGAGAGCCACGTGGCTGGGGCGTTACCGGAGCCACCGCGGGCTTTTTAAACGCGGAGAAGCGGGACTCGCCGCTCGGTCGCAGAGGGAAACAGCGGCGGTCAGCCCGCCAGCCGAGCCGCTGGGTTAAGGGCAGAAAAAAGGGTTCCCAGAGCCAGGGGTCCCCAGGGAAGGAGTGGGCAGACCTGGCAGCTCACCCGTGAGCGAGGCTGAGCGGGTGACGGGGCTGGGGCGGTACCGGGGGCAGCGGGACCGACGCCCCGTCCCCAGAGCGGGGAATCGCTGGGGCTGTCGGCGCGGGGCAGAGCTCAGCTCTGGCCTCTCCACCCCCTGGGGGAAGCGGCGATCGCTGCACTCGCCGCGGGAACCCAGACGGGTGTCCCTGGAAAACACGCGGCTGTCCGGGTTCCAGGGAACGCCTGAGCCTCGACCGGGCAGCGAGTGGAGGCTCCGAGAGCGGCTGTGCGCGTTGTGAACAGCTGGGGGATCCGCTCAGCACGGTGGCAGAGCTAAGTGAGGTAGTCAGAAGTCTTAGGAGCATGAGGGAGGTGGAAATGGAGATAGGGATGGCACAGTCTGACACCACCAGCCTAAAACTGAGATGTGAGCACCCACCAGAGAGCACCCAAGATCAATGAGCCTCTGTTTCCCACCCTTGCAAGGCCGATGGCAGAAGCCAAAATAAAGAGTGGGTGGAGGCAAATCCATTGTAGGTTTACCTTGTTAGGGATAAAAACTCTCCATAAAGTACTTGCTTACTTGAATTTAAAAGGATATAGATCCCTTAGTTTAAAGGGAGACACTGGGGTGGAGGTTTTTCTTTGCAAACAACTTCAGTGCTTTCTGCAGATTCTGTGTTTGCCTTGGGGTTTTACATCAATGTGAGATTCCAGAGGTCTTGGCCATCATTTCAAAGGTTTCTAATCAAAAGTCCCCCTCTTACCATGTGTCTCTTATCACTACTACAGGTCTCTATCACTAGAACACTGAGGGAGGTGGTATATGGCTTGAGGACTCTTGTAAGCATTGTTCCTAGCCTAGTTGGAATGAAGTAGCTCAGATGAAGGGGAGCATCACCCTCTGCTCTTTGCCCTCTGGGTTAGCACAGACCAACACAGAGGTGTTGTGCCAGGCTGGATGTTTTCAGAACCAGAGCTTCCCAAGCTTACCTAATTTTGAGCACCTAACAAAATTGTCCTCCCCACTTTCATGGCTGCTTCAGAGCTTATTTCAGGGCTTTTTTTCCATATGATGTATCACTGCTTGGAAATTGTGTCTCTTAGCTCTGAGGGACGTTAATTTGGAGGCCAGTTGAATCTCTGAGATTCCCCCTGTGTTTAACAGCTGCTCAGTCTAATGCTGCAGTCCTGCAGGTAAAAAGGCAACTGAAAGCTCTCTCTTCTCACCTCATTTCAGAAGGAAGCAAACTAATGGAGGGACATAGGAACAGAAATCCATAAATACTGGGAATTAGAGCCAAGTATTGTTGTGTCAAAGGCCATTGCTTTTAATTCACCAGTTTCCAGAGGATTATTCAAACTGCTTCTTATATGACCCAGCTACTCTTTGTGCAAATGACTTAGCCCGGGAGGACATTTTAGATGACATTTATTATTTACATTTTTATATCCCTTTGGAGATTCCTTCCCTTTTCACTGTGCCCCCACATCTCTCTTTTAATTTATGCCTCAGCTTTCCCATTGAGGTGTATCCTCATGACTGTGAGAGTCAGAACTGAGGAATATACCCAAAACCCAGTGTTTTGAGTAGTGCAGGAGAAAAAAACAAAGGAACAGGATAGCCCATCTGTTGAAATTTTAGCTATAAGTGTGTGTACTAAACTCTGCTCAGTGTTTTTCAGTGAAGCAGCTTGTATTTTGATGTAAAATTCCTTCCCAAAGGGCTTTGTAGTACAGATGATTTAGCAAGCAGCACAGTCACAATGAAACAATGTTTTGCTGGACATAGTGTTTTGATTATACCAAGACCACACTATCCATAATATGCAGCCACAGTTTGCCTTTGTTTTGGGTCATGCATCCCACAATTCCTTTTGTTTTCCTATTGGTATGGATGGGGTGTGGATTTTCTCTCAGAGGTGGCTGTTGTGAGGGGTAAGAGCATGTGAATGAGGAATAGAGTTATCTGAGAGTAACTCCTAATCAAGACTGAAGACAAAATGGGTTTCTTATGATATGATGCATGTTAATAACCTATCTCCAAATCTCCCTGTCCTTTCCAGGAGTAACCCATGAATTTCTGTGCTCTAGAGTGAGGAGGAAAAAAACCCCTCCTTTTCTTGGCCTGAGGCATGGAGAAGTCACAGGGGAGAAGCAACCTGAAGTCTTTGCCTGACCCAAAGGAGGGTTTTGGCCAAGGTAAACAGCCTTCCCTGGGTCATTCTGGAGGATCAGGTTGACCTTTCTTCCTTCCTTTTCTTATTTACTGTTACACAGTGATGCCATCTGCTCCTGCAGAGCACACCTGGCCACCCAGAGACATTCAGGCTCTTGCATCTTCCATGATGGTCTCCTTGGTACTCCTGAGGAGCAGCTGCTGAGGCGGCTGAACTGGTACAAACAAAGGTAAGTTTAACATTTGCTAAGTGACCTGAATACAGGTCTCACTCTCACTGCTGGATGAAGTAACTCCACATATTCCATATTTTAATAGGAAATCCTCAGAATGATTCATTTAATTAGAAACATAGAATAATGTGTTTTCCTTGCACTAAAGAACAGAAGATATTATTCATAAAATAGTTGACTTTTCATGTGTTGATATCTGATCATTGGATGTGTTTTTGTGTGAATTTGATAATCAGCAGCAGCTTCTAGCCCAAACCAGTAATATGCTTTGCTAATCTACATTCCTAGTTAGTTCTTTGCCAGATGGGTTTGGCATTTCACCCCAGGCCATCCCAGAGGGGTTTGGCAGAGCCAAGGAGAGACTCCAGTAGAGAAAGACTGACATCAGTAGAGGCTGTGCTACTGGTTTTCATCTTTTTGCACAGACTACTTCAGATTGTGAGTAAAACCATTCTGCCCCAATGAGCCCACTGCTTTTCCATTTCCAGAACCTGTGTTCAGCTGGGCATCCCAGCTCCCTGGGCAGGACTGACACACAGGCTACTGAAGGTGCTGTTTCACATCTGGTGTTTGTAGGTGGTTTCTAACCACTGATCTTTCACAGTGAGGCAGGGAACTAGGGATTAATTATAGACTAATGGGATGGTTTGTGTTGGAAGGGACCTTGCAGATAATCTAGTTCCCAACCCCACTGCCATGCTTAGTAACACCATCCACTAGACCAGGCTGCCTCAAACCCATCCAGCCTGCCCTTGAACACTTCTGGGTGGAGCATCCAACACCACTCTGGGCCAGTCACAGTGGGAAACATTTTTCACCATACCTAATCTAAATCTCTCCTCTTTCAGTTTAAAACCATTACCCTTTGTCATATCACTACACTTCTTGATGCAGAGCTCCTCCCCATCTTTCCTCTAAGCCCCTTTGAAGTACTGGAAACATCTGTGCTCTGAAAAAGGGACCAACTTAATGCACTTTTCCTCTTTGCCAATGCATGAATGGACATTACATTATGCAAGATAATCTCAAGTTTAGACATCTGGTGTTCTGCACAACTTCAGGCATGTTCAACATCTTCCCTTAACTAATAATTAACTCCTAGAGGGAGCAATTACTGCTTGGAGAGACCTGAAGGGTGAAAAAGGCATCTCCTTGACATTGAGATGCATTTTAAGACTGTAAGTCTGAACTGCCAGTGAGCACAGCCTGTCCCAGCAGGGAGGCAGCTGGGCAGGCAGGGTGTGCATGTGTCTGCTAGACCACAGCATGAAAAATTGTTTGTGGCTTCACTGGCACTTTCTTAAAAAGAATAGTTTTGTTGCTGTTTGGACTGAAATAAAAACAATTACCAAATGCAAAGGAAATGTTTCATGTCACTTGATGCTTTGAACTGTGGAAATGTTTCAATGAGGCTTTCTTTTCTTCTGTAAAATGAAGAAAATTTAGAAATGAGTCTGTTTCAAATGCTAAGGATCTTTTTCATCCAGGGGAAAATTGGAAAATTATTATCCTGTCTTTTCAGTTCCCTCCACTATTCCTCTCCACTGAAACCTCAAACACCCTTCAGGCTCTTTCCTCGTTGGTAATCCCCAGTAATTGTCACTAGTTTAAGAAGCTAACATATCAAGGAAATACAAGAGGAACACTCAGGTGTTTGATAGCCCAGTACTTCAGAGTCCAGTTTCATCTACCAAGGAACTGTTCTCACTTAGCAATATCACTGAGGTACTCAATCCAACACAGAAGATTTGGTGACATTGGTTTGGAAGTCCCCAGCCTGGCAGGGTATGGAGACACCCCCTTGCAGTTGGTGCTGCCTGCTGCAAAAGTCCCACTGTTGTTTTGAAACCACAGCCTCCTCTGAGGAAACTGATGGAAATGCAATAATAACAGTTTGAAAATGGTAAGTGGCACATTAAACTCTGCTCCAGTTCCTTAGCTCCCAGTGATAACAAGCATTCACCATCAAATATTAGTTATAAAGATGCAGCACAACATGTGCCAGGAAATTATGGACAGAAAAATCAATCACCTGAAATGATGTGAATGCAGTGCTAACACAAGCTCTAAAAGCCTGAACTTCTGGTTTTGTGCCTGAAATATCCTGGCAGAAGATAAAAATCTTATCACTTGCTGAAATGAAAAATGCAACTTTTTAAGAGCCTATTTCTGAACCCATGGGAGAAATGCCAGCATTCATTTTTGGACGAATGAATTCAATATTCCCTCTTCTGCATCTGAAAACTGCAGGAAGATGGAGATATTGTGTGTGAAAGGAGATGCAGTAATTCACTGATTTGTGACTGGTAAATTCAGAGTTACTCCCCTATTGGTAGTGTTTGTGGAGCCTTTACTTAATGCAAGATGAATAAAAGAAGAATTTCAAGCCTTCCTGGGTTCTTCTGAGTAACCTTTGTGTGAATTTATAATTTGCTGTTGCTTTTCAAGGCCAGCAAGAGGGAGAGAGGCTCAGAGGGCTGGTTAGCAAGTTGAATGGGTTATGGGGGAAGATGATTGAAGAATCTCATTGTGCTGAAGTTTTACTGATGTTTCCTTTCTAGGCAAGGCAGCTTGCCAGCTCAGCAGTTCTCCTCTTCTTCAAGTGTCTTATCTGCCCAGCCATGTGTTCACAGGCCGTGTTAATGAGCACCATATATAATACATTTCACATAAAGCCAGTGCAAGCCTGATTTACAAAGGATGGAATGAAAACCTGGCTTGGGGATGGGATGTGAATCTTAATGCAGCAGAATTTTCTGCAAATACTGTATAGCTGTAAATAATGGAAGAAGGATAAGAATAGACAAGTCAAGCCAATACCTGAGATGCATCTTAATTGCCTCTCTTGGTACAAAAAAGTAGCAACACACGTTATTTCTAGTGAGCTTAGCTGGGCAGATGTTTTAATGGTTCTGTCCCTATTTCTATTACCTGGAGTAGATATGGATTATTTTTTTACTAGTCAGACTCAAGAGGTGAGGCTAGGATCTGCTCAGATACATCTACAAGGTATTTTAGACCTTCTGAGCTGATTGTGTTGTTAAGAGTTTGATGACCCCAAAGTGAGGTGTGCAAGTGGACACTACAGAAAGGAAAGCCACCCTGCAGGTTAAACCATGCCAGCCAGTTAAAAAAAAAAAAAAGGTATCAGTAGTTTGCAATTAAAGACTGTGGTTTAGGGAAATCTGCTTTTTCAAAACACCATACAGAAAAGACATCCATAACCTGTGGTGAGCTCAGGGGAGAACCACTGAGGTGCCTGGGGCTAGGACATTTGCCATGTGTTGAGAGGCTGCAGGACTGGGGCTTATTCAGCCTGGTGAAGCGACAGAGCATTTAACAGCCTCCAGGCTGTAGCCCCTGGACCTACAGGGAGATTATCAAGGAGACAGCCAGACTTTTCAGAGGGGTGTGCTGAGGGAGGGCAAGGAATTAGCCACAAGTTAAAATAACAGATTCAAAGTGGATCTAAAGATAAACTTTCCCCCAGTGAGGATCAGGTTGTCTGAAGAGAGCTGGGCAGTCAGCTTCCCTGGGGGGGCTTCAAGGCTTGACTGGATAAAGGGCTGAGCAGCCTGCTCTGACCTTGCAGAATCTGCTTTGAGCAAGAATTTGGGCTAAAGACCTCCTGATTCCCTTCCAGTCTGAATTAATGTGATCCTACTATCATGTGCAGACACTACAGTGTCCCACCTGCCTTCCATAATGCAGGAATGGGGATTTTCTCCAAGGAATAATGATTCTGAAATCTAACACTGAGTGCTGCTCTAAAGCTGGTTTTTAGCACTCCAGGTCTGTGCTGCTATCTCCTCATGGTGGGTAGTCCTTCTTTAGGAACCAAGATCTCAGTTTTGTTAGGGTTTGCTGGAATCCAGATGAGAGCAAATGGCAGCCATTAAGACCTGAAATACTCCTGCTTGGTATGACCAGTCAGCTGCTCCTGTGATAAAGTGCTGTCTAGATAGTCAATAATCAGGATTTTTTATTTTCTGGGAATTGTCCTTCAAAACTCACAGGGCAAGTTTTCCATCAGCATGAGCCTGAGCTGTTCACATAAGACTCATCTCTGATGCAGGTTGGAATGGCCCTTAGAGACACACAGGGTACTTCTTTCAAAGCTGTGGTAATGCAACGTCCCTAGATCTAGAGCATGAATAGATGTATCTTCTTGTTGGTGTTTACAGGCATCTCTATCTCTCTCCTAGCAGTAGCTTTCCTAGGAAGAAAAACTTTAGAATTACAGAGTCAGAAGTGGGTGTGTTTCAGCTGAACTGGTACAAAACTTGAAGTTAAATTGGTTTAGTTTGGGATTTACTTTCATGTTTTCTTCACCTGTAATTGTTTTGCTTCACTTTCAGGTTGTTAAAGTATTTCAGAAAAGCCTTTTCATCTAGAGGCCAACAGAAAAATCAATCATTTCAGAAAGGGGGACTCAGCACATCCTTTTTTCCAGAGCAGTGAGGTAGATATTGCCAAATTGTTTCAATTTCAAATTTCTACCTATAATAAAGTGAATGACTTTATTAATCACATAGTTTTTATTTATTGATTGAAAGGAATGACACAATTCTGTTAAATTTAGAGAATTTTGGTCCTTTTGGAGATGCATTTTTTCTTGGTTTTGTTTTTGTTTTTCAATTATAAAACAAAACAAAAACACAAACCTAAAAAAAAAAACCAGCAACAAAAAAGCCCACACCCTCCATTCAGATATAACCAGGAAGAATTACCAGATGTGCTTAAAACTCTGTTGTAAAGACCTTACTCATCTTGTCTCACTAACCAAAAAACTCTACATAAAAATAGCCCAGACCCCTCAGAGCAGCTTCAAAACATTGCTTTTGTAGACAAACAAAGGCTGATCCACTGGAACATCTTATGGCTCTCTTACATAAGACCATTTTGTGTCTTTGTTAAATGAGGCAGAGCATTTGATAAAAGAGCTTTTGAGCTCCTCCCAAGGTATATGAATTTCCCTTACTACACTTACCAGGAAGGGAATTACCATCTTCTGTATGAAAGATGTTTTCAACAGAAAAAGAGATAATAAAAGTCAGTTTCTCCAACTTATGAAAGCCACCAGAGCTTGCTGTATTGTGTACCATCCCCCTCACTCTGTATAAGATTTTTAATGCAATTTATAGATATATATATATACACATGCACATTAAAATTTTCTTAGCATTTAGGAGGACTTTCTTTTAATGCTCTTTCTTGCCACATCCTCAGCAGAGTTCCTTACTAGTAAGCACTTGTTAAAGCAATCTTCTCCCGTGAGTAACCCAACAATAAACTGCTAGAGACTGAGGTGGTAAATCTTAATGCTCTGAAAAACTGGTGCCCTTGTAGGACAAGGAGAATTAAAAAAAAAAAAAAAAAAGAAAAAAGAAAAAAGATTTGGACGGATTTTATTTTTATTAACCATCCTTCTGTCACACTGTTTCACTGGTAACCTCACCACAAGCATCTTAAAATCTGAGTTAATACAGTTCTAT
>JAOEGS010023319.1:0-13464 GCA_025447755.1 Corythornis vintsioides
GGTTGACTGGACCAGTTGGTCTTGCTCTGGCTTCTATAATTTATATCAAAACTGATAGTACACAGTATAACTGGAAGAAGAACTGAACTTAAAAAGGATATGTTGAAAGAGGATGGAGTTTGTGAATGCAATAAATAAAGCCCCCTTCCCTCCCCACCCACTCCCTACCCCCAAAACAAAAAGTTGTAATGTTCATGGAAAATTGTGCACAGCAGATATTATAAAAAAGTAGATTCAGGAGCACATCCAATTATAAATGATTGTTAGGAAAATCATATAAAACAATGGAATACATAAAAGTGTCAAGAGTAATCGTTAGGGTGAGAAATTCCTTGGTGGCCAGATGCCCACGGCAGAGCAGAAAAGTATCCTGGTTGCATCAGTAAGAGGTCGATGTCCGAGAAAAGTGTGTGTGTGTTCAAGCACAGAAGAGGCTCTCCAGGATTTGAACAGCATGGGCAGGTGGAGTGTTTGAATTTCATACCCTGATTCATAGTTTCCACAACTCCATGTGCAATTTTCAGAAAGACTCGTCGTTGACTGCCGACATGTCCCCCTTTGGCGTGGAGGAGCGGGACGAGCCCTTGTCTGTGCTCTCAGAGCCCGAGCTGCTCTGATTCTGTTGTTCTGATCCTGCACTGGAGGTCACTGTAGAAGATGACGTGGAAGAGGAGCGAGTCTTTTCTTTAAAGTCTGTGATAATTACTGTGACGTTTCCCACTGTGACTGCCAGCTGCTGCGCGGTACTTCTGTCCACATTTTTCAGTCTGGGTCTGAAACAGAAGGAGAAAACACTGATAAAAAGGATCAAAATCAACAAGAAAGGCAATGCTGGTCAGAAAAAAAAAAAAGCATTCGACAACCAACTCGGTCTCCCCCAGTCTGTGCAGCTGGCAGCAACTGGGAGGAGAACTGAGGCAGCAGTAAGTACTGCACAAAGGAGGTTTGACCTTCAGCTCCTGGCTGCGAGGAAAAACCTGTCTTGTAGAGCTCTGCAAAGGGTGCTGTGCTCTGGATTTATCCCTAATCCAACTCTGCCAGAAAGAAGGACGCTAGAGCAGAGCCAAGCGGCCAGGAGCCAGCCAGACTGAAGGATCTCCTCCCCATGGGGCAGATGAAAGAGCTCTCTTATCTCAATTCACCATCGCATCATGTGCCCTGATGTTATGAGACAAGGCTGTGACTCTGCAATACAAAACCACATGAAAGCTTTTGACCACGGCTCTTTCATTCCCATATTGGAGCTCTGCAGCTGGAAACAGCACAGGCACTGGGACAGCTTGGCTTCTCTTTCAAATGCTTTAAGCTTATACAAATCAGATGCCCAATCAGCCTATGTATAAAAGCATTCAAAATATTCCCTCTGGAACCTAAGATATTGTAAATAACATCCAGAAAGTACAACAGTATTTCTTGCAGTTAATGCTTTTGGGTTAGGGAAAAAAAAAAAAAAAAAAAAAAAGGGAATTAAAACCACCAGAAAAGAACACACTGGTATTTATAGCTCAGGATTATCTCAGCAATTTGCATGCTGTGCTATCATTCAATTAGTAATGTAGCTAATAAGGGTCTAGGCTCTAGGAAGCTGACATTCATGCACATTTCAGGGGCTGGTCCAAAGCTCTGATACAACAAATCTTGGACACTCCTCCAGCTACCAGCAAATTCCAAGCCAGCTGCTGCGACTGCTGCAATTTACAGCTTTTGCTCCTAATTAAGGGTCAGGCTTAAGCAGCGGAAAATTCCCAATAGGGAAATTAAAAAGGAGAGTCTTTATACATCAGTGAGAAGTAGCTTGCTGAGAGAGCTGCCTCAGTCTAAGGGATGAAGGGAAGGTTAGTTTACTTTGGGAACAAGCTCCAGCTTTTAAAACCAATTTGCCTTTCCTCCTCCTCATTCACAGCACACTAGGCTAGTGCGGTCTAAAATACAACTAATTAAAAAAATAAAAGAGGAAATTAAGCTTATTTTGTATTTGCCACTCAGTAGTTTGCAGTGGTAAGTTAACACAGGGAACGTCCTTAAGCAGTAGCTACCTAAACATTCTAGACTTAGACTGAATAGAGATAAGTATTAAGGAGGGATGTGCAGCATCAAAAAGAGAAAAGCTCTTTTGATAAGGAAGTTTGAAGAAATAATGATGCTACTGCACCAAAGAGCAGTATTTTTGCATCTAACCTAGGAGGCTGTTTCTTGTGGTACTTGTTAAAAACGGAAAGGCATTTCTGATAGAAAATACACCTAAAACACTGCTGGATGGAGATCACCTCCAGTAAAACCTCCTACTTGAGAGAGCCCCCTGGTTTCGCGAGCGGCCTTTCCAATCACCAAGCGGCGCCGGGTGAATTCCCACGGCAGCGATGCCCACGTGGGCACACTGTACACAAGCACTTACAGGAGCTGGCAAACCCAACACGGAACCACGGGCCAGATGAAATGATGTCACCTTGCTGGTGGGGAAGAAGAAAGGGCAGCTAGCTCAGCGAGGTTTCCGTTGGCTTGCAGATGCGGGCTGCCCCCCGAGGGCGAACACGGCAGCGTAGTATGGGGACGTGTTTTCCTCCCCAAGCCTCGAGTTCCTCTAGGAAACCCAGGTCTTCCTGTAACTTGCCTGGGTCATTTGTATTCTCTTGTATTCAGAAATAGCCAAAAAATGCTGGCTCAGTTAGCAGAACAGATCTTACTGCTTCCAGCTTTCTACAACAAGCACCCCTGCTATTGCTTGTCAGCAGTCAGCACTGAGTGTTGTATTTGGGGGTGCTGGAGGGAAGGAGTTGATCTGACCCAAGCTAAAAAAGTTATGGCCAATAAAGAAATATGTTTCAAAACAATCCACCTGAAAGCACACAGGAAGGCATGGAATAAACCAAGATATTTTGTTGGAAACAGGTATGGTATCTAAAAAGTTCCGATAGGGTTTCTTAAAAATTCGGAGATCAATTTACAAAAAAACAGTTAAGAAATATGGGCATGAAGAAAACATGAACAGTTACATTATGAGTCTGTAAAAATCAGATCCTCTAAAGAGAGTCTTGAGAACACTTCTGAGAGCACTGAAGTGCAAGAAAAGTTCCACTAAATACTTATAAGGACAGTTCAGTAACTGAAGGAGAAGATGGAGCCCTTAAAGATATCCAGCTAGACCTGAGACTTTAAGGGTTAATTAGGAATGACAAAAGCTTGCTACAAATCAGGGACTAAAGACTCTGCAGTAGGTAGAATGACTCCCTCAAGGAGTAAAAAAAAAGGGTCTGATGTAATCTATCCATCTGCTGTTATGTCATTAGTCAAATGCATCAAGTCTTCTGCACCCCAAGTCTCAGAGTAAGTACCATTTCAAAAAGAATGGGACCAAAAAAAAATCCATTGTAATACAGCTGTATTTCTCCAATCAAATCAGGCACTGAGACTTGGATCTTTGAAGACTGAGAAAGAGTGAACAACAGTCCCCACAACAGCTCAGTTTTCTAGCGGACCACTAGACACACTGCCCACACTGTGTTCAGGTGGGCTGCTGTGTACAGGATATTCACTGTTATTCAGCATTTTCATGCAATTATTTAGAAGCTTCCAAGAGAACAGTTTTCCAGAGAGTCCCATCTTGCCAACCTTAATGCTAACAGCAGGATGAACCATATTGCCCATGTACTCCACAACTGTTTGCTGCTAACACTGCTTTAGTTCACAGGGCTTCACTAGCAACTACTTTTAAAGGGAGATGCAGTGCTTACACAACCCATGGAGGTGAAGCACCCTGATGAATTCAAGTTCAAGACTATAAAACCCTGTTAGTTGGTGGTGAGTTTTTAAGAACTAAAGCACGAGACACCACTTTAAAATAGCAAGCACGGAGTATCAGCAGGAATAAACCTCTCTGTGCAGACAGCTACTCCTTGGCAACTTAGATGGACATGAAACCAACCATTCATGCCTTCAGCTGGTAGCAAGGTTCTAGCAAATCTGTTCATGCAGTCTTTTAATTCCCATATATTTGGAAAATTATCTTGACAATTACAGTGACTGAATTACAGATAAGGAGTAAAAAAGCAGCCTTTGTGACTGCTATCAAGTCATGATAAGAATTTGATAAAGACCATTATGATTGCTGGTTAATGTTTTTCCCTCACTGTTTCACAGCCAAAAGCATTACTGCCCAATGGACAATACCATTGTTTTAGTGGAGAAAGGAAAACTGGACACCAAAACAAGCATTTCCAACACCTCAATCTGTCCTCACCAGCAATGTCTGAGGGCTAGGAGATCAGAAGGTTCGTAGCCACAGATGGTCTTGCCATACTAACACTGGCAGACCCCGTGGGTCAGTAGCTGTCTCTGCCCATGAAAAACCCAGCGCCTGCCGTTTAACTCAGTTCTTGGACACCCAGAGCTTCCCTTCAGTATCTAGTTACCTTGAAGTGTGATTTGAGTCGCTGTTCTTTGTGGTAGTATTCCCAGACTGTATGCTGTTGGCTTCGCTGGGAGGGTCTTTCACAATATCTGACTTTGGTCTGTGAGAAGGGGAGGGAAGAGGGAGAGCAGCGTGTGAGTTTAGCCGCAGAGCGCTAGGGAATCGCGGCGCGTTCAACAGCGCGGACTTCAAACTTACTTAGTCTTCTTGTTAGTGTTCTTCTTTGTAACACTCGGGCTGATTTCCTTCTCCTTGTCAGGTTTTTCTTTGTCCTGTTTTTCCACTTTCTCCTTCTTCTCCTTCTTAGGCGGTGGTGGGGTTGCATATTGCTGGGCAACTTGTTGTGCCACCAACTGAGAGTTTATTCTAGGTTTTCTATAACGACAATAAAAAAAGAGATCCATAACCAATTTAGCAAGTCATCTCACCAAAAGCAGTATGATTTATTTCAGCAAGCAGGGAAGACTACTCCACTCAGAGAGACAAATGGATGTCCTTAATGTGAAGTGCTACTGCTGCCACCAAACAAGACAGAACTTTAAAAATACTTAAACAAATACTCCGAACTGCCTGTTCAGCAGCTTTTAGCTTCATCTAACATTAAGTATAATGCTCCCTTTCTTCCATCCATGTCACAGAATCACAGCCAATTCAGGGGGGACAATAGTGAAAAAGAAGCTTTCAAGAAGTTGCCAGCCACACATTATGGCTACACTTGAAGAGAAGGAACAGAGAAGAGAGATAAAAATAAGTTTCCTGATAAACACCGGTCTCCATCCTATCTTTCAATTCAGATTTTCAAACGAGCTCCTGGTTCCCTGAAGCAGCCAACCTCACAAAAACGACAAAGAACAAGAGAAGGTAACTGAGATGACTTTGTCCCCAGGGCTGGGACGAAGCTCCCTGGCAGGAGCAGGGCAGACAAGCTGCTATTCACACTTCCACAGGGAACAGCCGTGCCAGCCTCCACCACACCACCATTGTCTGCACTCCCCAGCAGTGTCAGGCTAAATACACAAGCAAACTGTCTTTCCAAAGCCTATTTCCATTTCAAATTTTGATTTCAACACAAATAAAAGTGGCTTCACATGTAACCAATCCCTTGGTTATCAGTCCTCACACAGCTTGCAGATATTTGTACTTTCATCTCTCCTGCATTCCTCAGCCCAACTCTCATGTCCACTCAAAACCTCTTCCCCCTGACCTGGCATATCACAAACCAGTTTATACTCTGACTATTCATGATCAATTTGACCCCTTCAACATGCCAGAAAGATCTGTGCTCCCTGTGTCCACACAGCCTGGGGGTGGGGGAGAAAACCAGGTTACCAACTCCATTAGCTGTCCATTTTGAGCTGAATACTGATTGCAACAGTTGCTCAAGCTGGTCCATAGCTATTCTATTGATCAATAATACAATTCACATTTTCTACATAGATCAGACTACAACAGATGGTCAATGAAAGCAATATGCAAGTATTGTTAAGTCTACAACTGGAGGGTTTCTACTGCAGAGCTCTGTAACTGCACCCAGTTTTTACTACAGACATCTAGAGAGACTTTAAGAAGCTACTCAGTGGGTTTATGTATTTAAAAAAAAAAATACAAACCCACAAATTCCTTACGTGTAACATCTGCATTTAGAGATGATCCAGACAATAGAACATCCAGAGATATTCTATTCCATGTCACAGGAAAATTCAAGTATCTAATAAGCCCCTCTTAGGCACTGGTTTTCTGTATAATGGCACCAAGATGCTCTTACTGAAGCCAGCTATATCCAAAATATTTTATTTCACTACTACAGCTTATTATCAAGTCTATGCAACAGGTAGTAATCAGACCCCTGGCCCATCTCAACACGACTAGCATTTGGATTTTTCCCCCAGCATAGAAACTATAACTCATTTTATGCTACAATCTGCATACATTTTTGAGTGAACAAAGATGATCTGGTTTTCAGTCTTAAATAATTCCAATGCTGCAGTGCCTTGCAGATTAGACCAAGCAGCTCCCTGTTCCACAGAACAGTGAAGATGTTTTGCACCCTTGAATTTAAAGTCCCATCTACAGCACTTTCCATCTGTATGACTGAGAATAAACACATGAGAACAAGTGGTTTGGTTACAGAGAAAAGATGTTCAGATTGATGCAACCACACTAAAAGCTGGCAGCAGTAGCTGTGTCAAGCAACCTGCTTGTGCCTACTCATGAAAAAAAGAGATAAAGTGTCAAGAAATCTTCAAAGAAAGGGCAGATACCATCTCCCTGCATGATTATATATGATTAACCTCACTGTGTGGAGCTGCCACATCTGCCCAGGCTTACAGTTATTTGCTGTTTACACAGCCAGCTAAGTCAGAAACCTGAGCCCTTCATGGGAAATCCCAATTGAAGAACCTGAGAGCACCTTCAAGTTTTTCTACTTTGCATGACTCTGCTTGTGATGTTATTTCCAACCTCCACAGCTACTGAGCTGCTGGTGCTGTTGCAGGAGAGCTGCACTGCTTAAATGAAGATATACATTTTCAAATGGAAACTTCAGCTAAACTAAAATTTAAAAATACAGAAATAAACCACACAGCATATCCCTGAAGAAGGCTGGAATCCCAAAAAACCCCAACGGCCTTAAAATGCTCCTGCCAAGACATTTTGCCCCATGCTCTTCTGCCCCTTGGCTGTGCCTGTGACAACACACAAGTTTATTAAGTTTATTCATTTTCTGGGCAGCCATAGATCTAACTGGCCCAACTTCTCCAAAGCCTGTATTTACATCTTCCTTGCTACACACCACAGTGGCTGGCTGGAAAAGGCAAAGCCCAAACTGGAAGTGAAGAGAGCAGGCAGCAGCAGGGACTAGGGGAAGAGGCTAAGAGCCTCCAAACTGAGGAGAGCAGAGCATTTTTAACCACAGCAAACTATAACCATAGCATCCACAATAAGTCAAGTAGCTGTAATATCCAAACTTGCTGCAAGTTCCCCTTCAAGGGCTCACACTGATCTATAATCTGGCACTCCCAGCACAGCTCAGCTCCCCAGACACCACTCCTGCCATGTCCTAGTCACACTGTCACAGCAGCCACGCTCCTGATGAGTGCTGGGAATTCTCCTCCAGCTGTGGCAGGGGGTGGCTTATGTTGCCTTCTAGAAATAAGGAAAAAAAGTAAATTTAATAATACTTTGCAGGGGATACTAATCTGAGACTCCCCGTCCCTAATTTTGTTCCAGATGATCCTTTTTAGTTAAGAAAAATAAAAAATTGTGGACATTCTCCAAAGAGAATGCTTCAACTGGAAGAAGTTACCACTTGAGCAGAACAACCTGAACAGAAAGTTGGAAACACTTCTGAATTTTCTGTAACAATAAACAGACACAGAACCAAGAATTAACCATTTTTACTCCCAAAACCACTCAACAGCTTCCTTCCTGTAAACATTAATCGCTTCATATAAACAATGATACATTTAAGTGACAGCCTGAGTGAAGCTTCAACCATCAAGATCCAACACTGACGTGACAAATAAATGAACATGATCCTTTTTCTTTTTTTTCCAACATGATGAGGAGTGCCTTCTCTCTCTCTAAACCCAGCAGCAATTAAACTGTGCTTTCCAAGTTCAGTGCAGCAAAATAAGCTGTTTCACAGGAGTTAAACTGTACTTCACATCTCAGGAGCAGATACTGGAGCAATTCATGATCTTTGCAGCAAGGACATACTGATGCACAAAAAAAAAAAAAAAAAGCTGAAATCTCTGTCTGTTCCAACTGTGGTTTTGGCACCTAGGCTTTCACCATCAAGTATCCTAAGCGACACACACAAATGTTTACCACATTTTAGTAATAGACCTGCACAGAAACATTATGCCTGCAAAAGCTTTACCCTCAGATTGTCACATGAAGTGACACTGGGATGTTTGGCTCAAGGGAAGTGGAATAAATGAAAGATCTTTTCTGAAGGGCTCAATGCTGAAGCTACTGTGCTCTTGAAACTGAAAGAATTAAAGAAAACAAAAAACAACTGGAATTTTAAGGTTGTGGCAGGCATCTCAGTGTTCCACTACATGCATTTCCTTCTGGATCTCAAAAGCTTCCCTTTAAAGCCTGTCTGGGGACCAAATCCAGAGCACTGACACCCAGAAACTCACTTGCTCCACTCCCAACCCCTGCAAGGAGGCTTAGGAGCAGAGCAGCAGAAATCACCACACCCCCAACACATGGTCGTTACTTGCAAGTGGATTTCAACAGGGATACAGGAGGATAAGTTGCACATCTTTTTTTTATGACCCTAATTTCTGTATCTGTTTGGGATTTCTTTGGTCCCAGTGCCTTTTCTCAAAGGCAAGTCACTCTCCTCCTGCAGATACCGTGGCACAGAGGCAGTGGCTGCCTTTATACCCGCAGAGACCTGGAGGGACTCAGGCAATCCCCAGCAATGTGGATCTAATTACAATTACTCTTCCTTTCCTGCAGCTATGTTATCAGAAGAATGAAAGTGGCATCGAGTGGGATTTCAGAGTCAAAAACCTGATGTGAGGAGAAGCAGGGAGGATTTGGATAATTTCATGCTGTTCTGGCTTTGATGCCAGGGGTGATAGCAGCAGACCTTGGACCTCCGTGTGGCTCGCCGCTGCGTTCAGAAGATGTTTCATACCCCGTGCAGTGTGAAGTACATGATTGTTTTAACAATCCCAATCACACACCAATCTCTTTTCCCAGAGAACAATAAGAAAACAAGGCTAGAAGTATTTCTGAGTGTTTATAAAGCAGTTAGTGCTGGAACAATAATGCATTGAGCACGCTTCTGAGAGATACTGGAAAGGAAGGTCAGGAACTAACTCGTGAACACTGAAAAAAATAACATCTTGAAAGATTTTTATATTCAGAACCACCAAAGCTTTGGAGAATTTAAGCCATAACCATGGTGGGGTGAGCACTCTTTCCTGCATGTTTATTTTCCAGCTCATGTGTGATGACCACACTGTCCTTTTGAGCAAGAAAAAGGGATGAATGGACAAAGTGTCCTGAGTGTAGAACGATATGGAAGCTGTACACACTTATCTGAGAAGCTCTCCATGTAATACCAGAGCACAAGGCAATAATACAATCAGTAACAAAAGACTAGAAGGACAAACGTGACTGAGCAATTGTCTTGTTGAAAGAACAGAATTTTCCTTGTGATAATGCTGTGTTCTGATTTAGAAGAGAGATGTGGAAAAATACAGAAATTAATCTAAGGAACATCCTCTTCCGAGCTGCAGGTACTGGGTTTTCACAGTGTCACCAGCAGGACAGGGCTTGCTTTCAGCTGAAGAAAACAGTACATGCTATAAAGTCACCCACAGAGCATAGAATGTGTCTAAAAGCCTGTTGAATCTCAAGAGTTTGGAAAAAATACTGAAGAAAATAACACTTTGCACAAGCAAACAATAGCTTGCCACAAAATAAACCAAGCACATTTAGAAGACCTCCAGAAAGCCTCCAACCAACTGTTCAACATCCTCCTTGACCATCCCTGCCTCCTATCTCCTCAGGAGAGCCAAAAAAAGGCAAGGGAGAGAAAGAGTCTCAGCTTGGCAATAATTACTCCTGGCCATACCAAACCCTGAGCTGGCTGATCAGATTTCAGCAGAAGAGTATTTGAAACTTTATTTGTCCAGCAGAAGTTTTCAGACTTCAGGTCCCTTTTCACACTCTGAACACAGTGCTTACTGTTAAAAACTTTTTAAAGTTCAAAATTATTTGCAGATAATATTTAGTGGGCTCACAAAGCTGCCAGCTCCTTGTCTTTTAGGATTAAAACCTCCTTTTGTCAAATTTACACACAAACACACACTTTTTTTACATCAAATTTAGAACAGGAAGCTGAAGTCCCAGAGCTGCTACTGCACAGATTTAGCCACTCACGTTTCTGATTTTTCTAGTGAAAAATATGCTGAGAACTGAAAAACCAGTACCAAGAACCCCAAGAACTGGTCTATGAAACTATCTGGCTGCTCAACAGCATCGTGGAATTAGCTTTTCAATACTTTTACTGTTCTTTATTAAAATATACGTTGTGTCTTATAAGCCCATTACAAAACAGTGTAAAGTCAGGGCCAGATGCTGTTTTTGGAAGCAGATTGACCAGAATTTTACAATCCCAAAGCTGAGTAGTCACATAATTCCTCAAAACACCCAATCTAATACAGCACAGAACTGGAAACTCCAAATACCATTTCCAGGCACTACCACAAATCCAAACCTGAAAGGAAATCAAGACCATCCACTTCCTATTAAGTAAGAAACATCTTACATGGGGCTGCTTGCACAGCCAGACTTGGGACCTTCTGGGCCACCAGCAAGAAATGAGCCCCAAGACAGAGAACAGGGCTAGGGGCTATTTGGGAATTTGTTGGAAAATCTTTAGTGCTTTCCTTTTTTACAAGCAGATGGAACTGGCAAAGAACTTCTCTCTTGGTTTTGGCTTGTTTGTTGGGATGCTTTTTTTTTTTTTTAACTCTCTAGGGGAAATGGTTAAATCCCAGACTGGGCTTTTTAATTAAGTAGTTAAGCACTGAGCCTGAGAGTGCTTCTAGGTATTTTCCACCCAGTCTCATGGGCTCTGCTTCCCTTACTGCCCAGGGTCTTTGTCCTTCTCTGCCACACAAGCCTATAAAAATAAATCAAAAAGAGATGTCTAATATTGTATGGTGCATGTTTTGGACTCTGGCTTCCTTCTCCTAGGCCTCTGTGGAGGGTTCACGACACCAAGTAGCATTAAGACAGCAGCAGACAAAAGCTCCTGCACACTCTAGAGAACAAAGGGCCATCCCTACAAGGTATTGTACAAAACAGCATTTCAAGAGCAACAATTCTCCCCTTTTGCAGCTCTTCAACTTGGAATCACGAGATGGTAACAGAAGAGTTAAACACAAGTTGTTCTTCATGCTTCTCTGACAGCAGAGAGTGGATGGAAATAGCAGTGATGGTAACAATGCTGAGCATCATTATTGGATTGGAGCCTGAGGTTTACTTAACTGCTAATACCATAACATTAACTGACTGTATCTGCAGGAAGCAAAACAGAAGTCATGCTGAAGTTCTCTTCAATACTTCTCTGTTCCTCCTTCTAGACTAAGATCCTCCCTGGAAGCTGGCTCAGGGCTGGCAGTCTCACCCATCATCTTACCTGTAGCACCTAAGCTCCAACAGGAGATCTTATCTAACCTGCAGCAGGTAACAAGTGCCAGCAACAGCCCCGAGGCTGCCCAGCAGAATCCCTGCAGGTGCTTTCTCTGCCTAGTCTGGATCCCTGGAAGGGGCTCATTCTGATGATGCTCAACTGCTGCCAACCAGCCTTAGCTCCATCCCTGGAGCTACAGGCAGAGTCTACAGCCCCTGTGCATGTCCTTGCTGGCACTGCAGGAGCTTGTGGGTGTGTCTGTGTACACACACACTCACATACACACACACACACACACAGAGACACCCCCTGCATCAAGGCAGTGCTGAAGAGCTGTAAGGACTCTGGCCTGTGTTTATCTGCTGGAATTAATTCCACTGAGAACATCATCTCAGGACTAGGACAAAAAACTCCCTTTTTCTGACTTCACTAAAAAATAAAGCTCATCAATGTAAATTCATAAAGAATTGGCAAAGCACCACATTTATCACATTATATATTATTTTTTTTCTTGTTTGCTGGGCAAGTAGAGCTGTCCAAATGATCACCACTCTGCTTACAAATATTGTAAAACTACTTTTAATTCATTACTATAGATCTAAAAAAATCGAAGGCAAAAGCATATAACCAGAACTGCATTTTTTCAGGTTTTCTTACTCCACTATTTTACACAAAAAGCAATTTTTCTATTATTTTAATGGGCCTTAAAAAAAAAAAAAATCTGAAATAAAGATTTATTTTTAAAGCACAATACATCTCTCCTGCCTAAAACAAAATCTGCAGTATGTAACAGATTAAAATATCATCAGCTCCCTGTTGCAACATCACCCAAAATTCCAGCTGAACAAGTTTACAACTCCCCTTCTTGCTCTCGGCCACAGCAGCTGCTTACCACCAGTAGTAGCTGGGTCCAGAGCTAAGCACTCAGAAAAAGAGCACACTGCCTCTGATTCATTCATTACATTTGTCAGGCAGTTCTGCAGCAGGAGAAAAATTGTGCTAATATATACAAAATCCACAACTGAGTGCTTATGAAATGAGATGCAACTGTAAACATTGAAGATCACACCGAGCCCAAACCTGAACTGATGGCCTCGTGATTATTAAATCATTTTCTAAGGTGTGCCAATTTCTTTGGGCACCAATAATTTTAGTCATAGAAGTGCTGCACGAGTTTCATTTCTAGCAACTCATTGCAAGCAACTGCCCTCATCAAGCTGTTGACCCATTTGCTGCTCTATTTGGAGCTTGAGTTTAATCCATCACTGGAAATTCAAATCAGTACCTCAGCAGGTTGTACACTAAAAGAGTAAAATTTCATGTGCAGCTGATTCTGGTGTTTTTATCTATGGACACACCTTACTGCAAAATACCAAGTGCCCCATGATTTACAAGGACTTATAAAACTGTTGTGGAAAAGTCACTGATCTCAGCACAAAATTTACTTGCCTACTACCACCAGAACGATGATAAAACTAAGGTCATTTTACTTGCTTGTCAAAAATAAGCTGCTTTCATAGCAAAAACCTGAAAAGCATTCATAAAGCTGGCAGCAACCAAGATGAGTGTAATAAAACAGGTTTACAACAGTACCAATTAGTTAAATATTTTTTCCTATTTGCCTGTTTATGAAGCAATGCATAACCCAGAGGAAGGCAACCAGGCCCAAAACTTCCTGTTGAGTAACTCAGTTCTGTTGGCAGCACCAGGGTACAAATGAGGCTGAGGAAAATTTAACATGTGGATTCCCCAAAACAAAAGCTTGTGGCTATATTATTATGAATTTAAATAACTACAGACATTTTTTCTGCAGAAAATAATAGTTTTAGCAAGTCTTAGCTAAAGCTAAAAATTAGGATTGTCAGACCTGGTGTTATGTTTTATCACTGCTGTA
>JAOEGS010023319.1:13564-37369 GCA_025447755.1 Corythornis vintsioides
TATATATATGATACACACATCTCTCTGACACAAAAATCTTGAGTAGAAATGGAAATTATGACACATGCACTACCCTTTAATCCAGTTTAGTGTCCCATCTGCCTCTAGTTTTGGGACACTAAAGTTTCACATTCCAAAATCAGAGCAGGAGAGACACCAAACTTCGAAGACAAGCAAGAAAAAGGAGAAATGCTGGTAAAATGAGCTCCCTATCAGGAGACATTAGTTACATTCTGATGTTGATCCCCTCCTCAAAATCTTGTACTAAAACTAAGTGGGGAAAATACATTTACAAAAGCATCCTCCTTTAATGGGTGCTACTGGGTAAGCACAAAGGAAACCCCATACTTCTACAGGAGGAGCTACAGGAGCATTGTCTCTTCAATGATCATTTTATATGTAAGGAAAAGAACGTGTAAAATTGATATTTGGCATACAGAGAATAGACAACAATTAAATAGTGGCTCTAGAACAGCACCTGTTGTCCAGAATTCGTGTTTTCCAACAGCAGTAACTTTATTAGCAACTGGAAAGTAAATGTTAAACTATGAAACAAGGTGAATTTCTAGAAGATTTTGATGCAGAGAAAATGTGTCTTGTTTTGGTTGTGTTTTTGTGTTGTTTGGGGTTTTTGGGGGGTTGTTTTTTTAAAAACTCTCTCTTGAAATCGCTATCACCCTTTCAAATACTGTCCTAAGATCAGTACTAAGAGACTGAAACAGCCAATCAACATCTGAGTGAGGGTCATTAGCAGAAACTACACAACTGGGTTTCCAGCCACATATGCATAATGCTTAAATTTGCATAAGAATTACTCCTTAAGAAATGCAGATAGCCCCAAAACCCAACCTTCAGCTAGAGATGCAGGATAGCTTTGCTTAAAAACAACTAAAGAAATTTCTACTGAGTAATTCCAGGAGTAACTCTCTTGAGAAGTCCCCTGGCAGTGCAGGGCTGGGCTGGCTTACCAGAGTAAAAGTTCCCTGTCCTTGCATGACACTGGAACACCATTTGCTTGGGGGAAAAAAAACCCAACTTCTCTATCATTTATCAACCAGGCTAAATTCAGATAAAAGCAAAATGAGACACTACCATTTCTACAACAGATGCTGAAGAGACTCAACAGGACCTAAATCTTTAGGGATGGCATTAAAAAAAAAAAAAAAGATAGAAAAAAAAAGTCAATACAGCAAGGCACTAATTTTAATTCAGCTACAGCAAGCAGCACAGGCTTTACCTAAATGAGAGAAATTGAATTTTTCCATCAAGGAAAACAGTCGGGTTTTCAGAACAAAACAAAAACAAAACACAAATTACAGGATTTCCTTTCATATGAAAGGGACATTTCAGGAGTCCTTGAACAACCAGGAACACAGCTTTGCAAAGCCCAGCCTGCAGCAGCTATGCCACTGAAGAGATACCCGAGGGCTGCTGCCATGAGGTGCAGACTGTTTTGCTGCTCCCCAGCACTGCCTGACAAGCCAACAACACACCAGGATGCTGGGACCCACTGGTACCAGTAAATGGTACCCCACCCACTCTTTCATACCTCGGTTCAGCACAATCTGTAATGAAATAGTCACTGGCCATGATTTAATGAATCAGTTCCTTATCTAAACACAAGAGGAATTAAGACACTCTGAAGGACAATGAGACATTTTCAAAAGGCCACCATGTGCTGAGGAGTTTTTTTTTGCCCCACTGTGTCCTCTGAACACAAAGAACCAAACAGGGATGTACAAGTGACATTTTGGGGTGTCCAGCACCATGCAGCAATCCTGAGCACACACAGTGTCACCCAGCAAAGCTGGGTGAAAACAGGAAAAATCAGGCTCTGGGCTGCCATTGATAGCTCCAGTTCCAGTACCGTGGGAACAAGACAGTCCGAGAGCACACAAACTTTTGCTTTCAGAATTATTACTCCTGGGCATGAGGAACTGACCAGATGGTTTCCAAATTCACCAGGAAACAATACCACAATACTCAGTTCAGAAGCTCTTCCTCCCCCTAACTAGAAAGCCTTAGAAAAAAACCCTACCTACTTAGCAAACTGTTAGCTCCCTGATTGAGTCCCAGTGTGAGCTACCTACTGTGCCTAGGATGCTGTAGGACAGGGAAAAATCAACTACCTTTATCAACAGAACTAGCAAAGAGCAGTGTCCTACACAACAAGGAATAATTAACTAAAACAATGGTAGCATTTCTAAGTCCTCTGCAAGCCAACTTCTGATCTGCAGATAACAACAATAATGACTTGTCCAGCCCAAAACATATTTTTTAAAGAAAATTCTCAGATAAGGGGATCTTGAAACTAAAATGCTTATTTTACTCTATTCCCAAGGGTGCTCCCACTGCTGGGATCCTGGTGACTACTATTCTGTGAGTACACTCACATGGCTTACACTTATTTGTACCCACACAGCCCCACAGCAACGTATACAACCAAAACCCTGTACTGCCATCATTCTGGTACAAGCCCCAAAGCAAGAAATTCAGTGAATGGTTTTTACTCTTTGGATTTTTCAGGGTTTGGGGTTGGTGGTTTCCCCCCCCCACCCTTTTAATTCTTCTGGTGCTCCATCCTGAAGACAGTTACTACAGTGTGAATCCGTGCCAGCTGCAAATCACTCCAACTGCCCTGGCACCATCATTTCAAACCATTTTCCATTTAAAGAGCCTCACATCAGCACCAGCACAGCCTTTCATTACCCATCCCACTTAATAGCCACAATCTCTCCAGAGCGAGCGGCGCACGGAGCCCGACGCTCGGATGACTGGGATTCCTGCTGCCTCTGGTCCCCGCTGGCCGGGCTCCTGGCAGCCTGCCCTACCCCTACCACACAGGCCTTTGTCAGCCTAATGCACTGTGGCAGCTGGGGACTCTCAGGACACACAAAAAAGGACCCAGTGGTGTCTGCAGAACGCTGGTTGACGATTCCCAAAAGTCCCAGCTGCTGCGCTTCCCGGCACGGATGGGAAGAGATACACAAGTGAGTGCTGGGGTGTTGTGCTTACCTTGCACACTGGCCTCTGCTGAAGCAAAGAGTATTCAGAAGGAGCCTTCAATCAAAGCCTGGAGAGTCAACACAGGACTTTCCCTGTAAAAAACATCTGTCCTCACTTGGTTGTTGTCTTGCAATGACTCAAAATCTGCAGGTCAAGATTCTGGATTTGAGTCGCTTTTGCCACCACAACCCACCTTCTGTTAGCTAAATGAGGACAGTGAAAATTCAGAGGTATGGGCTCAAAAATGAGTTGTGACCAAGTCAGTTGTCACTCATCAGTTTAAGGGGTTGTTACTAAGCTGCCCAGCATCTAGAAAAAAAATGAAGCTTGGACATTTTTGCACATAAAATAGAAACTGAGATATTTTCAAGCATGAGGAAATACATCAGCCCTAAGTCCTGCTGTATATTACAAAAGGAAATACCACACACCATGCAAACAGCTAATAAATGCAAATTTACCATCATGCCTACCTAAGAAGTGTAGTGAAAGTGAAACTGGTTTGTGGATGAATGAAGTACAGAGGCCAGCAGAGTTTACTTGGAAATGGAAGAAAACACCAAGTACAGCTGAAGTTTCACTTCCTCTACACAACACAAGAGAAAACTCAAGCACAGCACATGGCTTGTCCTCTACAACCTCCTGCTGTCCAAACACATCAACATCTTCTACTTTATAGCCATGTCAGAGTATGGATTTTTTGTAAATTATCTGAGCAGAGATTATCAACTACATAACTAAGTAGAGGGGTTTTAGACAACATGCTATAAACCTATTTTTCTGCTAATAAACACATACTAATTGTAACAGCAAATAGTAACAGAACTGAAGGAAACTGTTGAAAAGCACTACCAAGCAGGCCAGCTGCACTGGGTTTGGTTCTGGTTTAAATGCATCATCCAGCTCTCAGCATCACAACGTCCAGGCTCCTCAATCTCAGATGTATTTATCAAGACACCCCTTCTTTAGGTTTCCACTTCATTACAGGGAAACTCTGACAAACAGCATGAGGATGATGACAGCAGAAGAAAAGGAAGATTTTGTCAGCCCCAGGACTACACCACACTGGAGATACACATCTACCAGATTAATTACTTGCTTCTAGAGATTGACAAAAATGACTCAATGATATTATACTATCTTGTGTTGCTTCCTCCTGTAATTTCTTCCTGGATTTCTGCAGCCAATAGCTTATCACCAGCATTTCCACATTAAAGCAATCTAAAAACAGAACCTTGTTTTTACTCAAATGCCTTGTAGAGAACAGCATTGACCAAGTTGAGCAACCACTTCCTAAGAAGCTCATACTCAAAACCAGGGAGTGAAGAGAGCTTCTGGGGCTAACACAACTTTGGGAGAAACCAAACACATACAAAAAACATCTAGATGCAAAAAGCAGAAAATATTTGCTCATCAGCACATCTTTTCATGATCTCTGGGGTCACTTTCAGCAGCAGCAAGTAACACAAAACTTCCCCATCTGTCTGCACAGCTCATGTGAGGCAGCCCTGCCTGCTCCTTCCACCAGCTCTCCAAACCCACCTATTTATTCCTCCTCACCAACTCTCAACGCAGCCACCGAGCCAGCCAGGTCAACAGCAGGGCAGCAGCAGCTCCAGCACTCACAGTGAATGGTGGTCAGGAAGGTCAAGAGTGCTGAAGCCCCAACATCAGTATCTGCAGCCTGATCTGGAACCACAAAAATCTATTCAACATCTTTAAAGATAGAGTAGCATCTTCGATGAAATTTGTTGGCTTAATTTCACCTTGTGAAAATTCTGCTGGAAAACCTGTGGGCATGCAAGGCAGGAAAGGCTGAAGCAATCACCTTCATGCTGCAATAACACAACTGCTCACTTTTCAAGTGTTTCCTCAGAAGAAACTGAAAGCTATCAAATAACAGAGAAAAACGTGTGGAAATTACCATCGTGGCAAAAAAAAACAAAAGCAGAAAAAGCTTTTCTGTGCCTCCTTTTAACAAAAGAAAGTCTAATTTTGAACCAGCTGCTTCACTGACTCAAGCCCACGCCCGGAGGCAGGGGCTTGGTTTGGTTTTGTTTCTGTTTATTTCACAGTTTCCCTGTTTATTCAGCTTCTTTCCTCTCCTGGTGGCAGCCACAGCAGCAGAGCAAGTGGCTTCATCCAAAACCAACAAGCAGCCCTCAACCCTGACAGCTGCTCCACACTGCTCTGCCAAACACAGGTAGCCACCTCCTTCAGAACTTGGAAAAAGCTTCAAGTCTTTTTTTCTGAAGGAAAAGGTAGGAAATCACCTCAGAACTGGCTTGGAAAAATATTAAAATCCTATTTTTTCCAAGTGTTAAGCTGAAAGAAAGTAGTGAATAGGGGAAAACTGAGTTACAGAGTCTATGCTACTTACACAACTGTTAAATAGAGTCTTTGCTCCTTCCCTCAAAGCTGAACATCTTTCCCAGGATGCTGGTACAGTCACCAAATGCTTGGGAAGCATCAAGTTGCTCTCCTTACAGGCAAATATGCTTCAGTGGCATTCCAGGCTAACCATCCTACACTGAAGTTCCACCTCAATGACACCAGTTCCACCATCTTCAAGTGCATCAATTTTGCTTCCTACAGGATCAGGGGCTGAAGGGAAGTTTCCACAGACATTTGTAGCAGAAAACCTGGATACCAAACATCTTTTGCAAACAAGTGTGTTCATTTGACATCAAGAGGAGAGCTCTTCTACAGAAAGGCAGTGTTTTGACACAGAACAAGCCTTGCTCTGTTTCCCCCTGGGAATGGTGTGCTTACACCAAGGTGTAAATCCAGTTCTGCAGTGCTCATCAGGAACTGTTCAGCAGGCACTCTGCAGTCCCTGTGTGGATACACCTTTGGCCTGAGCAGGGCTTTTACCACACTGCACCCAGTGACCCTGTTCCTCTTGAGTAAAGGTCTTTACAGTAGCAGATAAACAAGTAGTTTCAGCCAAACTCAAAGTATTTGATAAAAGATATCACCAAGACAAGGTGTTTCTCAGAAAAGTGGGTTTGTAATTGAAACAGATGTTGTCTCTTCAAGGTTACCATTTCACTGACTGACATGTAATGGCATAAAATAAGCTTATAAAAAGAATCTTGAACCAAAGTCTAATGAAGCTGGCCCATTAATGAGCAGCAGAGTGCTCATGCACAGTGCCCTTTGCAAAACCAGCACACAGGCCTTTCAGAAATTATTTCTTCAGTGGCTCAAAAACAAAGAAAACCACCACAGCAGCTCCACAGGAACAGCTGTCAACCACTTTTATAGGAACTTTAGGTCACTTATCCCCCTGTGGTCCATTCACAGGAGAAAATCCCTTGTATCACATGGAGTCTAAGGTGGTTGGGGTTGGTTTTTTTCAGAATTTTACAGATGAGTGAAGCAAATTCTTTGTGCAGTTGAACTATTTCAATCTTTTATGTGCACACCCTCCATAACACACAGACACAACTTGCTTGGGTTACAAGTGCTTAGAGATCACTAAACCCTTTGGCTGCTGCAATACCTGTAACTGCATTTTAGAGAAAGGAGCAGCAACAGCAGTACTAGGGTCATGATGATTTGAAATTCAACAATTTCTACAGGAAGATATAAATTTAGTCTAAGCCAACTCCAAGTAGTTACTAAGATGCTGAGACTGCTTTCTGGGCAGTCATGCAAAACTGGACAAGTTATTCTAAATATTTCATACATTATTGCAATCACAGCATCTCTCAAATTCTTCCACCTGGATAAGATATTAGTATGTCAGCTGGACTGATTTTTGTCCTCATCTAACCACTGTCTCTCTTCACAGCCCTCAGGAGCAGCCTGCCTGTTACCAGCCTGAGCAGGCAGGATCATCCCCAAAGCCCTGGTAGCCAAACAAGCCTGGGAATAACTAACCCACTGAAGTACACTGACCATAGAAAACAACTGCATGACTTTGCTCACTTTGTTCCTTACTGAGGGAGGTGCAGATAAGAGGTGCAGGACTTCTCATACCTCAGATGCAAGTTTAAAATGCTCTCAGTTGGTGGCAATGCACAGAAAAAAAGTCACTGGCTGTGACAATTAACAGCTTCATTTTAAGCCTCTTTTGATCCAGTGAGTATTCCAAGTTCCTTGAAACAACCCTTTAACTTGTAAGGCCCCAAGGTTGGGAAGCAGCCACACTGTATTTTACCATGGTGGAGACCAAGCCTTGCCAGCCCTGCTGCCAGAACAGATGGTGAGAAGGTCTCCAAGGTCCTCCTCCAACCCCAGCAGTGCTCCACTGCATCAAGTCCTGCTTTTTGAAAACCAGATTCCCAAGAAAAGTCAAAACCAAGACCATGCAGCAGCCTGCAGAGGGAAAGGAGAGAGGTCTGCAAGGGGAGTTCTTTCAGGACAAGCACAGACATGTGAAAAAGGACCTACAACTTACTGCAAGCAGCAAATCCTTAAATGAGATGTTGCAAAGTAAGGTCTGGATAGATTTCATTTTAGATGCTGTTTACTACAAATATTCCAGGAAAAATGCATTTCAATTTCATAGCCCTGAGTGGATTTTGTCTGCAACACAGGCCATCCACTCAATCACTGGTTCTCAGAATCAGCTGCATGGTGAGAATTGAATTTCCCTGTGGAAACAGGTGTGAACTTTTGTTGGAGCTGCCTTAAGTCTGTTATAACACAACCTTCATTAAAACCTCTCTTGATTAGAACACTTTGCTTGTGGGATTTCTTTTGTGCCACTTGCTGCCTGAATTAAAAAAAAAAATAAAAAAAATTCAATTTTGTTTCTAGAATACACTTCACACAGTGGCTGAAAAGAGACTGCTTGCATAACAGGCATTATGCAATTTCCCAAATAAATAATACCCTTAATAAAGGGGAAGATTACACAGTCCCCAAGATTTTCAAAACTGCACATTGGCTTTGAGAGCAGTCTGTAAAAATCACATGCTGTATCAAATCTTCCTGATAATTATCAGCACCACCTCAGCACCCAAAGATTCCATCAGGAACAGTGCCTCACAATGTATGAACAAAGGACAAGCTGGTAAAATGCACTTTTTAGCACAACAGCACTGTCTCTCAGAGTGTAGAGGTTGTCACCAGCTTTAAAACAAAACCCAGCATGGATAAAGCAGCCCTTATAAAGCTGTGCTTTGCTTTGAATAACATCTTCTAGCCCTAAGGTGGTTCATTAACTAGATATTAACACCCACCCCCAAAACAATACACACAAAAAAGCACATTTAACTTTCTTATCCATCTTCAGCCCAGAGTACTTTGGTAGCATCTCACATGAAAAACTTTTAAGAAAAAAAAAATATCCCACTGAAATGGAGATGTTTTAAAAGCTGAACAGCCCTCATGCTGGAAATAAGCACATCCCAGTCACAAATGGTCAGAAGACAGGAGGAAAAAATGAAGCCTAAGTGGCAGCACACAGAAAAAAAACCAAAACAAGGGATTTGGCAAACAGCAGTGTCCACCAGTCCCCTACCTTCAGATTTTACAAGTAAATTTCACAAGCCTGAAAAAATTTTGCTCCTTTTTTGTTGTTGTTGCTTTGATGATTCAGCCTTTTCTCTCCACGTGGTGTTTCTTTAATCTGCACTTGGTCCTCAGCACACTCCAGGTCTCAACAGCCAACACTGATACTGATGCTGTTCTGCAGGAGGGAAAGTCCACATGCACCAAGCCCTTCTCCAGCCATCCTACTGTCTGGGAATCACAACCCCCCCCTCAGGGCATAACTGCAGCCTGGAATTTGTGCTGGAAATAGGATGAAAGTGAAAAAGTGATTTAGTAAGTGAAAGAAGCCACTTATCAGGGTAAATTCACTGGATACTGAAGAGGTCCACTGCAAGTTTCAGAGCTTGGGAGTCCTGGGAGATTTTCACCAATGCCTTCAACTGGGAGCAGGGAAGAGGGACACCAAGTTTTGCAAAGGCAGAAATCCTGCCAGAAACTAGACATGAAATTACACTTTCACAACTAAGCTAATCAGCCACGGTCCAAACATAAGCTGCATTTATCTCCTTGGAACAGCAGAGCTTTTTCTTCATTATCCAAGGTCAGTGGCAGTGACTACTGAGCAAAACTGACACTATGAAGCAATGTAGATACAGACCTGGAGGGCAGGCAAAAAAGCCTTACCTTTGTTTAGCAACAATACCATATTTTAATATGAAGTTGCTCTTTTTAGCCATGAGAATTATTTTCTAATTAATCACCAATCTATATGTTTGATAAGGTGTCTTTTTAGACACAGAAATACCAGGTTCTGTACCAGGCTAATTCTTCCTCTCACAGAATTATTTAGCTTGGAAAAGACCTTTAAGATCACTGAGTCCAACCATAAACCCCAGCACTAAACCATGTCACCAACTATCACATGCATACACAAACTAAGAAAAAATAAAAGCTTTAAGTATTGAAGTGTAAGAGTTTAAGACAACTGAAGTATCCAGCCAGCCACGGGAATACTAATTTTTATTTGTTTATTTTTTAATTAAACTCACCCAGAATTACAGCAACACCTCAGAATTCTGATCACACCACCTCTGTGTGCCTGACATATTCACAGAAGTTAACACAAATTACTTGTAACCATTACACCTCCAGTTCAACACCTACAAGACAGGAGGGTTCAGGCACAGCCTCATCTGCTGCCCTCCTCAAACATGCAGCTTTTCCAGACAGGTGTGATCTCATCACAAAACAGAAACTTCTCTGGAAATCTCAATAATCATTTTCAGCTTCCCTAAAAATACAAGTGGTAAAGAGCTGACAGAGTTTTACTAGCCCTGTGTAACAGAAAGGCATTGCACAATTTCCCTGAAATTTCTATTCAAAAATGTGTATTATTCCCTTGAGCTGAAGAGTTATTTCGTGTAGCATCCATAATTACACAGCAATTGAAGATCTCTGCAATCACAGAAGCACAGAACAGCTCTAACAAGCTCTAAGGTGAGCTGGGTGAAGCCATCAGAGGAAGAGGAGAAGGGGAAAAGTACAGAAAGGTGCATCCAGATGTCTCATGCTAGAACCAACCCTAAAGCAACAAACTGCCCTGATCATGACAGCTCCAGGGAGAAAAGCATCCTTCTCTAAAGGCACAGTGGTCCTCAGACAGTGCACAGGGCTAGATTTCTTTCCAAGTCACATTCCAGTTCCCTAAGCTTGTTGATGACATTATATAACTATTAATTACACCACTGTTCAGCCTGTTTTTAACTGCAATCCTTCAAACTGCTTCCAGTAGCTCACTAATCCAAAGTACAATCCTCTTGACAGCAACTGATAGATTTGGAATGTTCAGTTCTATCTGAAAGGAAAATCAAAGCCTTCATCTGTCCAGTGAAAAAAAGCAGCCAGTATTCCTGCTGACCAGACTCAGAGCTTGGCCAAGGGCTGGGACACACTGCTGAGGGGACTCCAAACCTTGTGCTACTGTGCTGAGCAGCTCTCAGCCCAACCAGCAGCAGAGGAGATGCAGAGTGGTTAACATACAGAATGTGGGTGAATTACAGAGAAGAGTGGGGGGCCAGGTGAGGCAACACCCTCTTGGGGGTCTTCCACCCCTCACAAACCCCCCTGGGAGGGCAGCAGCACAGCTGGACCCCAATGGGTGCCCACTCCACTACTCCAAGAGGCAATCCCCTAACAGATTGCTGTGCCTGCACCCCAAAGCTGAGTATCCACCCATCCAAGAACAGGAAGACAGCTCCAAGAAGCAGCTGGACTCAGCAAAGGAAGATTTCTTCCCAAAGGCCATCTTGAAATTGTAAGAAAACAAAAAAAACCCCAACTCTGGTGTCTTTTGCATCTTCATCATTGCAGGCACTGAAAGGCTTCAATCATCAGCTACCAGACCCAGCAGACTCATCCTCACACATGCTCTGCCTTCACCCTTCCCATCCACTCTTCCAGCACATATCTTCCTTGCAAGCTCCAACATAATTCCACATGCATTATTTATCCTCTTGCTAAGTCATGCAGTGGGATAATTACTTAACTATTGTAATGATATTTTGCAATGGCTCTACTCTATTATTCTAATTGATTTTCATGGGATTGCTTTTGCTGCATGCTTTGAGCACAAGAGCATATTTTCTTGGAGCATAAAAAGTAAAGTTTTACATTCATTTCAAGCCTATAAGCTGGATGTCAAAAGGGAATTTGTAGGAGAACACCAACATATTTGAAATTAAAACAATGTTGATGTATTTTTAAACAATGTTGATGTATTACTCAGATTTTTGCCATCTCTGCTAACAACCACTGAAGACATGCTTTCATAAATCTAAGGAAACATAAAAGCAGTTGTTAACTATTTGTATGTGTTCATCACAAAGTTTTTCCCTTCCAATGGGATGTTGTTTTCATGAAGACTTCAGCTGGCTTAATTACCAAACACTGGAAAGGTGAGAGATCTGCAACATTTTTATTTACAAACCAAAAGCTTAAAACACATTTGCTTGCCTTGCCTAACACCACGTTAAATGCTACCAAGTTAAACAAAGAGCTTAGAACTCAGAGAACTGTTACAGTGAAACACTAAATAAAGTCATAACTTTCCATATAACTCAACAGGATCTAAGCTACACAGTAGAGCAACCCCATTAAACAATTACTTATGTCTCCCTACCCCCAGGATACTCTTCAGGCTACGTGTGATTCAAGATGTGCTTGTAACAGTTTTGTGAAACAATGACTAGAATTTAAAATAACACAATAGTCCCAGCAGTTCAAAACTGGTAAGAAGACTTTCTGCCTGGAGACAGAAGTTCTTCCAAGAGGAAACTTACTTTTAAATCAGGGAGTAAAACCAACAAGCCACTGCTCATCAACCCGAATACAGCTCTGTGGAGAAGGAATATAATCTTTTTTTATCCCAGTGAGCACACAGGTATATGAGGGCTAAATATTTGTACACTATCAAACCCAAGAATTCTATACAATTGGTAGCAGAAAGACTGAATTTTGGACAAGAGGAGACTCACCCAGAACTACAGCCCTACAAAAAAAAATGGTGATTATGTTGAACTTTTCTGGATATTGTTGTTTCTTTCTGCTTAAAAAACAGTAACATGTTTGCTCACCATCTATCACAGTTTAAAAAAATACACAGATCCAAAGTTTTCTCAGTCTCAGTCCCTGTTAAACTTTAGAGTCTGCAATGAGCAGTCTGAGGAGTCCTCTGTCACATGGACACAGACCAAGTTCTTCCCCTGAGCCTCATTCAGAGCTTTATACAATACAAATCATTTCTCAATTCCTTTTTATCTATTAAAAACATCTCCCTGGGGAGGGGGGCAAGAAAAAATAGTCTTGGAACAAAGCAAGATCACAAGAGATAATCGTGTCAGGGAGTAAGTTGAGATAAAACCTTTCTTCTCTATGCATTGGTCTCAGAGCCCTGATCCAGCCCTTGTAGCTGACAACCAAGTGCTGCACTGACTTCTGCAGCCTCTGGACATCATTGCAAAAAATCAATGCAAAGAGCAAAAGGTCACATTCTCCCCCAGCATCAACTCCCCAGCCAACCAAGATGGAATTGCAAATGCTAGCACACGGGGAAAGAAAGGAACTGACTGCTATTAAACTGATTTCTTAGCACAGCATCCACATTCCCACGCCCATGACTAAGTAAACCTGTTCCTTACACTGGATGCCTTCATGTAAAAAAAAAATAAAAATAAATACCACATATGCTTATGACAGGCTTTGTAAAACACCTTGGTGCTTTTAAACACGTCAGTGTTCAGAGTGCCAGTAGGAAATGCAGTCTGGCTTACAACCCAAGAGGGAAAAAACCAGAAGAGATGTAAATAAACCCCAACTACTGCTAGGTGTTATCCCTCATGCTCCCTGCACACTAGGAAAAACCCTCAGAACTGGCACAGAATGGTAATAGGTACCTTATTATGGGCTGTTTCCCATGACTTGCTTGACTTCCAAATGGTCCCAGCTGGTAGAGCTGCTGCAGAACTGTCAGTGTCAGTCAGTGATTTAATGAGCCTCAGCATTTCCCAGTTTGAGCTGGGGTGTTACTGGCCCTGCAGACAGACCCACAGTCCCACCGAAACGTTTCAGATGCATCAGATCTTTACCTCACAAGTTAAGCAACTTCTAACTAACTTGAGTCACATCCACTACTTCTAATTAACGACACTTAATTGCTGTCAGAGTCCTGTATTCCCACACCCATGGTTAAGCATGTTCCTTACCCTGCTAACCCACATGGAGAATTGTGTAACTCTAACAATCCCTTGGTAGATTAAAAAAATTAACCTCCTTTAAGTCGTATGTGGTAGGGGACTTACTACATTTGTTTTAGACAGGTAACCCTATGAACAAGAGGTATCTAATTTTTCAGAGTTAGAGTGACTAAAAAGAGAAGGAGGGGAATATCCTTGCAAACAAGCAGTACTCTGGGTGCCACCTCCCTGCTTGCAGTGCTGGTAGGTACACAGGAACACCCACCAGCCACCCAGAAAAACACTCTCCTGCCAACATTTGTAGTTTCATAGTGTGTCACGGGGGAATTAACCATCTCTGGACATGGAGATACTGCTTGTGGAAGGTGTGCAGCCCAGCATCCATAGCAGGAGCTCTCTTGCCCACTCCACTCCTGATGGGATCACTGCTACATCACCTCTGCAGAGAGGCAAGACCCCCAAAAGGAGCAAAGCAGCCATGGAATAGACACTTGCAGGTTAACTTAGCTTCCCTGGGCAAAGCAGGGCAATGCCCACCAGCTGGGTACCTTGAGGCCTCACCACACAGCCAGTCCCTCCCACCCAAGTCAAGCTACTTGTGTGTAAAGCCAAGAAAACACACATCATTCCCCCCAAATAATTCACCATTTTGATGACGAGCAGCTTCACCTGATACAGGTTTACAAACTGTTAACACTACACCAAACTGGAAACATTTCCTAGGGCTTAATAAATATTTTTGTTAAATTGATCCAGACCCACGTCTGTTACAGATAACAGCCAAAAAGGGGTTTGTTTCTCGGTACAGCATCTGTAAGAACTGTGGAACAGCAGCAAACAGGCACCGACCAGAGCTCCCTCACCCTATTAGCATTACAGAGGAAAAAAGCCTCCCCTTCTGCTGCTAATGATGTGCTCTACCCTGCATCCCCAGGAGACAAATGACTGCACTGCCTGATTGACTCCATCACAGGGCCATCGTCCATCAATGTACTGCCTCTCTTATTGAAATCTCATCTCGGCAAGAGAAAGTGCTCAGCACCACTTCCGAAAAAAAACAGGGAAAGCACTTTCAGAATAAGAGCTCCAAGACAGATAATTAGAGCCAAATGTTGCAGCAGAAACACACATTTCCAACAACCCGAACATAGATGTGTGTGCTTTGTCCAACCAGGACAAGGAAGATTTATATCCTCCTATTAATCTAGGTTATTTGCTTTTTAAACAGCAGAATGAAGCACCTCCCACAAATTTATTGATCGAATTAAAACATAGTGAATATAATCATACAGACTAAAAAATGGTGACTTGAGAATATTTAGCTCACTGCTTGCTAAGGGGTGAATTCCAGCCCAGGCTCACATCACACTATTCCCACTGACACCTGCCAGCAGAAGTGAAAGAAAAATACAAATCCTTCCATGTATCTATTTAACACATAGATAAGAAAAACATAGAAGAGGGTAATCATAGTCAATTAAGTTAATTCAACTTTAGTGGTATCACTGAAGCCACCAAATCCTAGTAATTCCACATCCTCTGCCCACCTATTCAGTTGGACTATGTTAAATTGCACCTGAATCTCCCTGGATGCAGTTTCACATGCACAAAAATAATTTAGCTGAGGAAAAGTATTTCAGATTAGGATCAGTCTCCTGCCTGTCTGCTCAACAATATCCATCTGAAGAAGGCAGCTTTATCTCAGGCAAGATATTTTGTCTCACTTAGCACCTCTGCATGTTACAAGCAATGGATCTTAACTCTGAAATCCCCAACAAGAATCTGCTCAAAAAAACATGTAAACATTTATCCCTCGTTTAGCCTTAAACAGAACCCAAAATTGACTTGGTTTGCTTCCATTTCATTTAAGGACAATCAATCTGATAGATCCTCAAACTGAAGTTTGTAGAACTCCTCAACATCAAATCAGAATCACAGAATGGTTTGTGTTGGAAGGGACATTAAAACCATCTCCAACCCTCCTGCCATGGGCAGGGATACATCCCACCAGACCAAGCTGCTCCATCAAACCTGGCCTTGAACACCTCCAGGGATGGGGCATCCATCACCTTCCTCAGCAACCTGTTGCAGTGTCTCACCACCCCCACAGCAGCTTACTTCCATCTAATCTAAATCTACCCTATTTTAGTTTAGAACCATTACCTTTTGTTCTGTCATTACACACCCGTGTAAAAAGTCCCTCCCTTTCCTGTAGCCCCCCTTTAAGTACTGGGAGGCTGCTCTGAGGTTTCCCCAGAGCCTTCTCCAGGCTGAACAACCCCAACTCTCTCAGTCTGGCCTCACAGGGGAGATGCTTAAGTCCCTCGATCATCTTCATAGCCCTGCTCTGGACCTGCTCCAACAGGTCCCTGTCTGGCTGTATGTTGGGTACCCCAGAGCTGGACACAGTGCTGCAGGTGGGCTCTCTCCAGAGCAGAGGGGCAGAACCACCTCCCTTGTCCTGCTGGTCACACTTCTTTTGATGCATGCCAAGATGTGATCAGCTTCTGGCACACATTGCTGGTTCACAATCACTTTTTCATCCACCAATATCCCCAATTCCTTTTGCACAGGACTGCTCTCAATCCACACTCCTCACCCAGCCTCTATTAGTGGTTGGGATTGCCCTGATCCAGGTGCAAAAGCATCCTGCTCCTCCAGTGTGCTGACCACACCACAGCTGTCATCAGCAAACGTGCAGGGGTGCAGCTGATCCCACTGCCTGTCTTGCCACGTCCATACTCCTGTGTGAGTTGCAAGTGCAGCTCCACCTCCATATAGCAACTGCCACAAAGCATATTCTGTGCTTACTTAAATATGGAACCTTTCAACGTGCAGTAAATTGCCAGACACACGCTTCAAAATGTTTGTCAGAAGGTTACAAATCAACTTGACTACTACAAGACTTCTGTTGCTGCAGTGAACGTAATTACAAATGTTTAGTATTTTAATCCTCATAGCATAGGGGGTTACTCCACAATCCCATGTCAGCATCTCAAACAAGACCACCTGTAGTTCAAAATCAGTTCTCCTGGTTTTGTGATCCATACTTAGATCCCTGTAACCTTTTCTTCTCATGTATTTCTAGTATTACTTAGCAGAAGATTGATTGGAGGTACACTTTTAACATTCAGAAACAAACTGTGATTCAATAATAAAATACTATCAAAGCAATGCCCAGTTTTAACCAGTTCATTTTGTTTTTTTTTTTTTCTAGGAGTTGAGATTCACCTGACTCTGAAGATACTTACTGAACAGTCAAACAAAACCCACCAGACCAGCAAGAAGTAGTGATGCTTTTCCCTTTCATTTATATTCGAGACAGTCAGAATTACATTCTTTCTCATGTTTAACAGGCAGTGAATTTGTTGATGTACCAATTAGCACTCTGCTACAAAGAACACGCTCCTAATTAATAGCTGGCTTAGGGGAAGAGGGATGTTAAGGATTTGGTCTTAACTCCAGACATACCAAGAAAGTGTGAAAGGAGCTCTGGTTGATGTAAAGAAAATCTGTGCACAAAAAGACAATCAATGTATTTAGCATGTGTCAGCTGTAAAAGGAACTTCCACAAATGAAATGGAGGCATTTCCATGTTTTTTCTGTCATATCATCTAATTCTGGACATCTGCTTAGGGTATGGGTTACTCAGGATTCATAGTCTGCTTCTTTTTATTTGCCACGTCCTTAATAAACAGAAGTGTCAACAGCAACAATCTGCCCTTACCTGTCTGAAACAGGCACACTTCAAATAAACAGACCCTCCTGGAAGACCTCTCTTCCCTCTGGAAACGCTCACATTTCTACCTTGTGGAGCAAGAAGCCAGTGCAGAGACAGATGCAAAGTACAGCTGAGCCACAGAGAGGGTTGGACTGAGAATCACCTCAGGTCAGAGCTCCATGTTACAAAACTCCTGCACACCTTGTGAGTGACCTACATTGAGGGACTGGAACCCACTAACCTACAGACCCACCCAAAACCCTGCAAAACAGGTCAGTGGGTTTCCTCCCAACAAGAATCAGGCAGACAAGGAGAGATGCACACGGAGGACAAGCAGAGCACACCCCTCAGTACCACAGGAGCGCTCCGGCAGCAGGGCTGGAGACACAGCTTGCATAGTCCTCACTCCAGCAGGTCTCCCCAGGAGGGCTGTGAACTTCTGTGCTTGTCACCAAGGGACCCTGGAAAGCCCCATCTGCTCGTTCAGGTCCAATGGAGCAGGGCTGTAAGGAGCAGCATCACAGCAAGGCACAGTGAGGCAGTTTCATTCACATTGCTAAGGCAGAGTGGGTCTCGCAGCAGCCAGAGCACAAGTGACTCCTCACTGGAGACCAGCAGTGAACCAGCCTGGAGGTGGCAGCTGGGGTGTCCACACCACAGCTCAGAAGCTGGATGCAGCCAGCCAAAGCATTCCACCTGCCCACAGCACATTTCTTGGCTCCTTTCAACCCTCGTGGATCTTGGGTGCCATGGATTTTTTTCAGGGACACAAGAGTTCAGCCAGAACAGAGCCCCACAGCACTGCAAGCTGCTGGGGAGCACTGACACCAGCACAGAAGGGCCAGCTGAGATCCCACAGGAGCAGAGGGTAGCCACAGAGAACGACACTTAGCAGCCACCACTTCCCTCCTCTCGACTACTACACCCAGCAACGCTGCTCACTTTCTTCTTTCCACTTCCTAGACTAACCCAGGGTGCGCACACACACACACACACACACACACACACACACACACACACACACACACACACACATTCAGGGTGCAAACGCAGCATCCCCTCTGCAGCCAGCTGATGGGAACAATCAGGGCAATTAAGAAAGGCATGCAGAGAAAGTTGCTCTGCATTCCTCTGCCTACCATGAGGACCTACAGAGAGCAAGGGGCCAGTATCCCAGTGGACCCAATGTCTGCTTACAGCAACAGAAGAAAGTTGCATGCCCTCCCCTCCTACACTCACATACATACTTTGATTTAGATTCCTGTCTCCAAAAAAAGCAGTCTGTGGAGGAAGGGAAAAAAAGAATAATATCCATGCTGTGTATTATCAGTGGTAGATTAACATGCTCAGTGTCACAGTTCATCTGCTAGATCTTTACAGCCTCCAAAATAAATCAGAAATTAATATTAAACCCTACCACCCACAATTATTTAATCTACACAAAAAATGTAAGACACCTTACCACACTAAAGATTTTACTATTTTAAAAATATCTCTTTTTTCCCTTAATTAAAAAAGCACCACAACAGGTATAGTCATTATTCCTTAACAGGACCTTCAAGAAGAAAAAGTGGTAGAAGCAAAGTGAGTCACAGCAGCCACCAAGCTACCTACTGTGTGTCACCTACAGCATTTCAGGTACCCTAATTTGACAACCACAGCAGAAGGGTATTGCCTTGGTGCTGCACATCAATAGCAAGGATCCTCCCTGCTGAGAATGATTTCTCAGAGGTGCTGAGACCCAAGAGAAATCCTGGGGTGATGGTAATGAGATCATTAATGCCAGAGCCAAACAGCAGCAAAGAGCAAATCAGGACACAACTCTCATTTCTTCCAAACAGCCCAAGTGCAAGAAGCAGATCTTATGCCAGAGTTATGCTTGCAGGAGGATGACAGATAATAGCTGATCTGAAGCTGAACAGCTTCATCTGCTCAGCTGAAGTCTCACAGACTAACTCTATGCCAGTTAAAAAAATAAATGTGACATGAATCTCTACCAGCAGTCCATCTGTAAGGGATCAATACTCCAAGCCACGTGGCTGAGGCACCTGGGGTCCAGCAGCACAAGCCATCAAGTCAAACTTAGCCTGTCTCCAAACCACAGTCCCAGAATCCAGGGCTCGCTGGGAACCACCAGCCCTGCCTGCTCACACAATGCCAGGACTGTAAAAGCCTCCTCCTGTCCTCCCCCATGCCCTGCCAGGTTTGCCAGGCCCAGCAAAAGTGCTCCTCTTCCACCAAGTTAGAGAGAAACACTACTACTAGACAGTGCTGGTAAACAAGGTGTGAGGCAACAGGTCTCAAAAACTCCCTGCACATGGGCAACTGTTTTGTGAGTAGCTGTCGTGCACCCCAGCACTCAGAACCACCCAGGCAGAATTATGCTGTTCCCAGCCATTACCAGCAAAAGGGTCACACCATTTGATCCAAATGACACTTCATCAATCAACAGAAAAAAACTGAATTAACAATAGATCTAAATGGGCAATCAGTAAAATAAATATTCCCTGGTAAAGGCACCAACATCCATCCCACAACAGCTTTTTCCAGACAGGTCACATACTCCATTTTTTAAAAAAAATTAACCCACTTAAATGCCAGCTATGATGATAAATAAAACCCACCTTAATGCAGGTGAAAACTATTTAACTGGAAAGAACTGAATGAAATCACTTGGGTTCCAACCTACACCACAGCTACCCACCCAAGCAAGCATTTTCAGAACAACAGTCCAATAAACACATGGCAAATAAGCAGAGTATGTATTAATTGTACAGAGGTCAGGATCATGAGCCTGATTCCTCATTCCAGGAATAGCAGGACTATCTGGTGTCTATTCTGGTCAGCCCAGCTTGGATGCAGAACAAGAGAATACTTTTTGATGGTGACACAGAGAGTAGTTTACAACCTTCAAGGCACTAGCTTAGATCCTGCAAATAGACAAAGGAATTTTCTGGAGAACTGAAGGGGAACAAAGGCCAGCAGCTGAGACACCTGTTTCCACACAAGAGAAAATCCATTTTAAAATGATGATGAATAGTTTCAGCTCAGCCTCCCCTCAGAAAGAAGGATGGCAGAAAGTGAAGCACTAGTGACACACACTCCTAGAGCACTCCACAAGGAAATGTGTTCAGTTCACTTGATGTAAATTCCAAACCATACACTTTAGGCACAGAGGTGTTGGCAGCAAATACAACAGAAATGCTTATTAAGTGCATGCCTTGCAGAGGACATCCATGCTTCAGCTTGCTCATTTTTAGTAAAAAGTGCCATTATTTTGTTAATTTGCATGTCAGACATCCCAGTTGTTGCCCTCACATCTTCCACTGACTTTTTTTAGTGCCTTTCTCTGTGATCAAGGCACATTCATGGTAGATGATGTGCAGTTTGGATAGGGAAAGCACTTCTCCTAAAGTTAAGAGAAAAATTAACATCACAGAAGCTTCACATCACACTACTGGCCTATTTATCCAGAAGGAAAGCTTCAGAAAAAAGTTAACTAGCTCTGTGAAAACAGAGCAGGGGGGGAAATATTCTCCTTCACAACAATACCTGAAAGCAATCCCCTGCAGAAACTCTGTGTGGCCATGCATGGGAGGAGAGGAAGCTCCAAGAGATATACAGGAACACAACATATGAAATCATCAGAGAGCCAAATGGAGAGAGGAGCAAGAACACCATTAAGGAAAACAAATAGGAACAGGGAGTTATCACCCTCCCTCAAAGAGGATCACACAGGCCCCCATAACAGGACAAATTCAGCCCTCATTCCCAAGAAATATAAAGTTTCCTTCCATGTTTGAAGAGGTAATGGACACTGGAAGGGCCCCAATGTCCACAGAGGAAACTTCCCAGCAGAAATTTTAATTCAGGCCTTAGGAGCTGGTGAGGCTACAGCAGAGCAAACCATAGGACACAAGTGGAAGCAGTGGCCAGAAGCAGCTCCCTGCACCATTACACCAATACACAAAGCATCAACACTTGGCCCAAATAAATGTTGTGTTCAAGAACAGCTTTTATCTTTGCCATGATCCTCACAAAAGGAAAAATGGTAGAAAGACTCAACATACTTGCCTAAATAGAGCAGAATAATGTTTAGCCATGAAGCAGCAAGAATAAAGTTAAGGAAAGGGAGTTAGTGACATACTGTAACAAATCCAGTGTTCAGGAAAGTACTACAGGTTTAATGTAATCTTTGCACAGCAACTCCTGGTTCTCTGGAGATGGATTTGACCTCATTTTTATTTAAAAGTGCAACTGAAATATTTATAAACAGCCCCTTGAAAAAGTATTCAGGTGCAATTTAACTGTTTAGCATCTCTAGTGATTTTGACCTGGCAGGTCAACTCTAAAACTGTGTTTGAAGTTCCTTTTCTGAGATCCTAAGGAAAGGGGATATTTGGATCTGAGAAGAAACCCTCTAATTGCTGCCAGCCACCCCTCCCACACACCAGCAGATCATAGCAAGTCAGAAAAAGATCTACACGTAGGGAGAATTAGCTGGTGTCCCAACTAGTTCTCAAATCAGGGAATATTCATCAGTCTAAGTAAATTCTACAGTGGCTTCACAGCAGGGGGGTGGCGAAGGGGGGGCGGAAAGTAGGTCATAGCAGATATCAATAATAAAAAAGGGCATACTGGAATTGCCCACGATGATTTGATAAAAACCAGTTGCCACACCATGGCTGTGTCAGTCCTTTGGTGCTCTGTCGGGCTTTTTAAAAAGCGAGTCTGATCAGTTTCCAGTAAGTGCTGCTGAAGCCCTACCGAAGCCTTCAGAACGCGGAAAAGCGTCATCAACTTGTCAAACTGCAACCCAGAAGTCAAGCTCATCAGACGCCTTACATTTCAAGTCCTAAATTACCAATCTGAAGTCCTGAAGTATCTTTACATCAGCCGTTGATTGAGAAAATTCTGCAGAATTTCCCCGGCGCCGAGTGGTGCGTCACGTACTGTAGCGCTCAAAGCAATACCACAACAAAGAACTCTGACCTCCCAGGTCTGCTCAACATATGATGCTCGCTCACAACATTCAATCACTCCTGCTTTCGATTGTGTTTATTCATAAATGGTATCAATATGCAAGACATGATGGTCCATTGAATATTTTAAATACTTGCCCGAATTCTGCAAACAAAAGCAATTTAAAAAGCGGCGAAAAAAAAAAATGAATAGAAAGCTGATGAATTAAGTGAATAAAAATTAGAAGCCATTCATATGGGTTCATTAAAAGCCAAACAGAAGTACAATGTTCTAGACCCCCGAGGACCACATCTGCAAGTAAGACTACAGCTCTTAACCTGAAATCATCAACTACTATCCCTCTCAATGGCCCTTTAAAAGACAAAGCATCCTGCGACCTCAACAAACTGTTGGAAAATTACAATAAAAATAAGAAAGATGAAAAACGAAAAGAGCACGGGAGAAAAACTGCTGCTCTCAAAATGAACATCAGCATGGTGGCCAAATGAAAATGATCGAGTCTGACACAAGACACAGCCCATATGGGCTCCCCCATCTCATTAAGGCTCCATGTGACGCTGCGAGAACTTGCAGTGCCCGCCAGGCTACTCGCTGTAGTAGTTCAAGACCCCGTGGCTGCAGGGTCAGTGAGTCCCACCTGAGCCAAGGGGGAAGCCGAGGAGGCAGAAACCCGCAGACATCACAGCTGCTGCAAAGGTTTAGCTGCACGACAGCATGAGACGAGGAGGAGCCGCTCTAGGTGCAGAGCACTACTGTCCCAAAAGCTCGACCTTACCCGTTGCTGCTATTCTACTGACAACTGGTTGAAGTTCAGCCCCTCTGTGTGTTCTGTAAGAAGCACAGAGATGCTCCTAACCAGTGTGCTTCCCAAACCCACCGGGAAGCCCTGCTGCACTCTGTTGCTCTCACTCAAGAGTTTCAATGGCCCAAAAGCACTCTCCCCTTTAAACACGCAGGCACTTCACATTGTCTAAAGCACACTGCGAACAATAACCAGCCCAACGCGCTTTCACCTCCTTTGTCAATCAAGTCAAGACAGCCAAGTCATGCAAACAGCCTGCTGATGAGAGCATCTCGACACACAGCTTCACTCAAAGGAGGAAAATGATGTCTTTCACAATGGAAATCTTCCAGGCTACTTCCTCGGCAGAGCAGAGCAGAGCGACTGAACTCGAATTTGGGAGGTACAACGCGAACAAAACCAGAAGTCAACGTGGTAGAAAGAATCAGAAAAAGAAAGATAAAGCAGAGAACCACACGCCTGTTTTAGCAGGTATTTCCAGGACAAACTTTCCGAACCCATTAACTGAAGAGTGTGAGTTTTGGGTGGGTTTTTTTAATGAAACTAAGTACCACACGTCAGCTTCACCAGCTCACAAAGACTTCCACGGTTACTCAGCACAAGGCAACTAAGAGAGACCCGACAGCTACAGCTTTCAGAAATCCACACCATTCCCACACTGAGCACAAAGCCGACTCCTTCTGGATGACAACAGAAGCAAGGAGATCAACATCTCAGGCAGGGAGTTGTTCTCATGGCACCTTTAGTTTCAGCCGATCCCTTTCTCGCTCCCTAATCATTTCTACTCCTCTAGAAAACACAGGTAAATCTCCACCTACACCACGGAAAACCATCTGCCCCAAACCACAGCCAGAACGTGTCAGGCTGGCTGCAGATCTCCAAGAGGTTCTCTGTACATCAGCAACAAAAAAAAGCAGGGAACAACAAGAAGATTGGGGTCGCTGCCACATCCACGAAACATGTCTTCCAGCTCCAATTAAACGCTTGAAAGAGAATTTTTAAAATCCACTAGCTTTTGAACAGGGACGGAAGGGATGCATCGGGGGGGGGGGGGGGGGGGGGGGGGCACACCGGCGCAACAAGGGGCAGGGGCGGGA
>JAOEGS010023320.1:0-87347 GCA_025447755.1 Corythornis vintsioides
GAATTCAAGGGACTGGCTTGAAAATTGTGAAAACATTGAAATATGGTCTATTTTTTTCCCGTGCTGCTGGATGCACAAGGTCGTGTTTGCAGAGCACTGTGCAAATACAAGTGTTCCCAGTGGTTTCTGAAGGATGTGCTGAGGTTTCTCTGTACCCATGGCCAGCATCCTGGGGGAGCGCCCACATCTCCTCTTGGGCTATGGGTCTGATACAGGTACCTTAGGATGGCAACAGCCCCTGAAGGAGAAATATCCAGCTTAACTTTAGGAAATTAGAAGTAAAAAGGGACTCAGTGCCATAATTTTGCTTTAAGTGCTTAATTTCCTTTGCATTTGATGGGCATCAGAGGGCCAAGCAGGCATCTGGGTGGCAGTGTGACTTCTGAGCATGGGGAAGGGCACACATTAGCATCACAAGCAAGGAAAATGGGGAAGGGCAGATATTAAAAGCATTCAATTGACTGAAAAGCCCATGAGGACGTAAAAGACACTCGCCCTTTACATATGGAAGGCTTAGTGATGATACCACAAACCCGTGAAATAAACGTTTCCTCTTTTCTGCAACTTGAAATGATGAAATACAGGCTGACCAGCAGCTACAGCAACCGATTTATCCTCCAATTTACTGCTTTCACTTCCAGCCTGGCCCCAAGAGCCCGGCTCCTTTTGTACCGTTTTGCTATTAGTGGTTTTTATTTGCGGCCGGGAGCTTTGTACTCACAGAGCAAATCCCATCTTTGCTCCTAAACCATCCTGTCTGGGCACTGCTCCAAGCCCTGCACTGAGGCTGGGGAGAGCTGCTCTGCTTGGCTGGGCAGTGCCAGAAGGTGCGACCACTGGGGTTCTGCCAGATGATGGTGCCAGGAGCAGGGGTGAGCTATGAGAAGCTTAACATCAAACAGCTATATCAAGAACAGGTCATGTAGAGCAACTGGGTCCAGCGGTACCTCAGTTTCCCCATCCTATGTCCCTCTCAGGGGGACTGTGGGGTGAGAAGGGGTGTGAGGCTCAGAGAGCTCATGCTCTGGCATGGCCACCTAGGAGGCACCCCAACAGTCCAGGGGACTTTGCAGATACCTGGGGCTGCCTGACAGAACAAGGAGCAGTCCTGGCTTTTGGACAAGCTAAGTTTTCCGAAAGACTCCAGTGAGGTTTGCTGGAGGTGCGAAATCTTGTCTCTAAACATTGTTTTCCAGTCTCTGCAAGGCTGGGGTCTTCTGTGGCTTTCTCTGGCCTCATTCCCAGTCCCCAAAGAACAAACCAAGTTGATGTTGCCTTGTGCTTGACTGAAGGCATTTGATCACTGTCTCGGTGTGATGGAAATACAAGCTACTCCTGTGCCAGTCAGGACACACTCTTCTTGCATGGACGACGATGAGCAAGGACCCATCCAAGCATGAAATAGTTGTCAGTCTTCCAGAGGGTCACAAGATATATGGATTATAAAGCAGAGACTCTCCTAGATCTCAGATTATCAAATATAAAGACTGCAGGAGAAGATTGCTTCAACGCATTAGCTCTCAGGAGTGCCGTCCTGAATGCAGAGCTGGGCTGAAGCACCAGCACAGGGGCTGGCTGAGCCCTTGGGACTCTTGCTTGGAAGCTTTGGGTTCACCCCAAATTTAGCTGAACCTGCACAAAGCATCTCGGTTGTCAGAATTATCTTGTGCCTGCTCCTGTCTCCAGCTCACAGGGTTGGGCAGGTTTTACACAGGGGTGTGCTTTGTGGAGCAGAAGCCATCTAAAGGTTAGAGCACTTGGAGATGGGGATTAAACAGGACACTCTGGTCAGGTTGAACAGAAACTAACAGGATTAGAGGCATTAGGTTTGACATTGGTGGGAGCCACCTCGCGCCTGCAGATCGAGTGCCGTTGGAAGAACGGCCAGTTACTGGGGGGCAACCCCGCAGCGTGATGGCAAGCCCTGAGGGGCTGTTGGGGATGGGGATCCCCCAGGTGCTGGGGATGTTTTTGCTGTCAGGAGGAGACTGCTCTGCCCTTGAGCCTCGTTCCTAAGCCCCAAAGATGATGATGGGTAGTGCTGCTGGCATGGGTTTTAGTGCTCAGAGGCTGAGGAGCCCTTGCTAGTGTTATGCCTGAGGTAGGTTTTATCGTTAGCTGCAGTGTGTAATGGTGTCTTATAAATGATTGCTGCACTGTCCCCCTTATCCAGGTTATAGGGGATGCAGCTGAGTTCTCCCTGTTCTTGTGTCTGGCCGCCCTATGTGCATCGCCGGCGGCTGGGAGCAGGGCCCTGGCTAGGAAAGCCGTGGCTCACTGGACTGCTTTCCATCAGGATGAGCTGAGCCACTAACACAGATGATGCCCGTGAGATGCCATGGGCACAGTGCCCGGTGATCCAGGAGGTGCCTTCCAGCTCCAGGTCCCTATGTCTCTGCTGACCAAATCCTGAGGTCACCCTCATGCAGTCCCTAGTTTAGGGGAAATGGAGGAAAGGCTGGGTGCGAGCCAAAGAGCCAGCAGAAAGGTGCAGATGTGCCTCCCTCTCAGTGTTTCTGCTCTGACAGTGCCCCCAGCCCACCTTTATCTCTCTAGCCCCTCAAGCTGCCCCTAAACTGAGGAATTTTCACTGGTATATTCCTACAGGTCCTGAAAAAGGCTGTTCATTAAACCCATTTCTAATAGAGACCATGGCCATACACCACCCTCCAGCTTGGTACATGACTGCTTATTCTTCATTTCCACTACTGCCCACCAGTTATTCTCCCCCAAAGCCCAGGATCAGCCCAATTAGAATTAATTGCAAGAGTCAGACATCAGTTGCTTTTATGTAACGCTCCTGTGTAATTCCATCTACTTGTTTCTGCTCCCCCACTAATTTATTCACTCCAGGTTTGTTTAAATCAGCCCAGCCTTTCTTTCTTCCTTTTTTTTTTTTTTTTCCTTTTTCTTTTTAATTTTCCACGAGGTCTCTTTGTAAACCATGATCCTCATCCAAGGACTTGGCATTCCTCAGGTAGCCAGGGTGAGCAGGAGTGAGCCCCAGGGGACTATAACAGCAGGGCGAGTGCCTTTGCGTGGGTTTTGCTGTGCTGAGCACTGCTTCTGACTTGCCTCCTTCCCTAATTACTTCTATTTGACTTTTTTCTTTCTTCTACTGCTTCAGCAGAGACAAGCTAGACTGTTGAAAGGGACCCCCTTGCAGCATTACATAGATGTTTTAATTTTTTTTCAAAGATATATTGCGAAGGAGAAGGGCCTACCTCTCTCTTACAGCATTCCTTCAAATAGAAAATGCCTCTTCATTCAGCTCTTGTGTTGACAGGGCTCAAATTAAGAGGCAATTCAGGCAACTCTCATAGAAAGAGATGTGCGTGAGTCCTCCTGAGCAGGCAGCAGGGCTGGTAGGGAATCCAGTATCCCAAATTCCTGCAGAGCTTGATAGATAATTCTCTTGGGCTTCATCTTCACATCACAGTTAACCCCACCCTCCAGCAGACACCCTGAGCAGAGGCAGACACACGCTATTCATCACTGTGCTATAAGAGCAGCTTCTGCAATACCTGCACCCTGCAAGAAGAGCTATGGAGGTATTAGGGTCAAAAAATCACCTTATTTGTTTATTGATTTCCGGTAAAATCTAATCATTAGAAAAATAGCCCTGCCGGCTTGTGTGTGCTGTGCTTACAAAAGAAGGAGGCAAAATCATTTAGAGGATGACAGCATTTTGATACTCTCCCTGTAGCTTCTCTGGGCAGACAAGTCTCCTGGCAGCTGGCATTAGCCTGTGTCTCGAGGGACAGAGCAGAGAGCATCAGTGCTGGGAACTCAGGGCGTCCCTGGGGCATATGCAAGGCCAGGAAGGGGCTTCTGCAAAGACAGGGGTGCCACAGATGAGACCATGAAGCCAGTTCTGCGGCATGGGTATCAGTCCCCAGGGCTAGCTGTGGTGACATTACAAGCCCATACGTGATCTCACATCTGCTAGCATCACCCGCAGCTCCTGTTTGCACAGGCGGGGAGATGCTGCCGTGGAAATAGCTGGTGCCACGTCTCCGAACGTGTAGAGTGAGGCTGATCCTGCTGTGAAAGGATTGTCCCCGTGGCCATTGCCAGCACAGTGCTGAAGGTGACACTGCTGAGGGTCAGAATGGGAATAAACACAATATTTTGCACTCTGCAGGTTCCTAATATAGTGCCTTCTACCACCTGTAAATAGCACACTTTCATAGCAGTTTATCAAAACCAAGTCACAGGGAATTATCCAAAATCAACCTGTGTGATGAAAGGAGTGTGAGCTGGGGGGCTTCATCCTGCATGGGAACCTAGGAGCTTTGAAATAGCAGCAGCATTGAAGTCAAAATGAGTTTGCTGCACGTTGCTGCTGTTCTGCTACCTAGACTCTGACCAAACCACCCCTGGCATCCTAGTGCTAGGCATGGGGATGGCTGTAGCCCACAGCTTTGCACGCTTGGCACATGATCCACAAGGTAATCATGAGGTTTTTGCAAGTGACCTGATATTTTACTGTTAGAAAATCAAACTTTGAGATATTCTCACCCCAAACAGTTTGTCATTTGCTTTCTCTCTGCTTCCCAAAATTGCTTGCCCCTTCCTGCTACCCACCACTACCTGTCCTCACATCTGCCCTGTTACGTTTCCTCTGTTGACCTATTTGCTACTGCATGTCTCAAACAGGTGAAGAAGCTTTAATTGCTGGAGTGAATTGCACTAACTAGAGATTCTGGGTATCTCCCAGAGCTGGCACTCCAGGCTGGGTGTGTAGAAAGCACTGGGCTCTATGCAGCATGTGTTAACCCAGACAGGCAGTCCTCACCACCTCCAGTGATGATGGGCACCACCCTTGGCCTCCAGAAACTGTCCATCCTGATTGGTAAGGAGGATAAAGAGATAAATCATCATGGCTAAATAATGGACAGATGGGTTCACAGTCCCTGCTGACCATTCCCATGGTGATTTCATGCTGCAGGACAGGGACCACGTCTTGCTCAGCCCCAGCCAGCAGTCCCCAGCATCTCAAGGCTCACCTTATGTCATTGATTTTTATCAAAGGAGCAATAACTGGGGAAGAGACCTGGTGGAGGCTCTGCCCAGCAGCCAGGCATGTTCCAGTGTAGGCGCAGAGTCATTTGTAGAGAAACAGTCTCTGTGCACAGAACACACCGGGGAAGGGATGCTCCACTTGAGTTAACTCTTGTGTGGGTCAGGAGTAATAACTTCATCTTGCCAGGTCTCTCTGATTAGCATTCTGCTCCAGCCTGGGTTTCATAAGCTGGTCTGACTTTGGAAGATAAAAAAGTAATAACACTGCCCTCTATTATTTATTAGCAGCCTTTATGTCTCCCGGAAAAAAAAAGTCCTTCTTCCTCCCTGGCTTCCTCCCTGGGCTGCTCCAAACAAGGTATGGTGCTGTTGATCTGCAGCCCCATTCACCCAGCATTTCACAAGGAAACCCATCTCATTTTGATAGGAAAGCCTGTCATTCCAGACAGGACAGGCACTTGTTTGGCTCCTGACCTGCCTTCCTGGATGTTCAGGGTGGCCTCGTGCTCCAGCTCCAGTCAGCATGGGTCGCTTCCTGGTGGGGCAAAGAATTGCAATGGCATTATGCATGAGAACATATGCCTTCTGACCCAATTTCAGGGATGTTAAGCTCTTGCATTTATAATTATTTTGCCTTCAGACTCTAAACTGACTACTCCAAACAAAGCAGGTGTTCATTGTTCAGCCTGGACTGCATGGGTGTCTCAGATGACTATGATCTGTGCTGGATCTTTTGGGATCCTATGGATGGTTTTTGAGTTGATAATAGTCCCTGGTGTCCCAGCCCAGTTCTCCTGGTGTTTGTAGGGTATTTGCCCCACCTGGGAGCTGTGCCCAGTGTCCCCCTCTTTGGTCTCAGCATGGGAGGCGGTACTTGAGCTGCCCGGTGCAGCACCAGCATCCCTGCATTGCCCACGGTTTGTGTTGACTGTATCGACTGAATTAATTACAGCTGAAGTTCAATATTGAAATTACTCAGAACCCCAGATAGCCAAGTGGAATCAATTAGTTTATTAGCGAGAGCCAAAGCCGGACGAACAGCAAAGGGATGTGGCACCCTCAGAGAGGAGGCAGAGCAGCTGCCCTTCATTGGAGATGAGCCCCACAGTGCACACTTAAATCAATCTTTGTGGTTTTGCCCGATACTGTATCTTTATTATAGCCCTAACAGCTCAAATCCATCAAGTACCTAATTTAACCTCTGGTGTTTGCTGAGGCTGAGGTGGCTCCTGGACAGCCCCATAGCAGCACGCTTGGGGGGCTGTGGAACTCACGCAGGAGGGAGGACTTGATGGCTGGGGTGTCTGTGGCTCATGTATATGACACTTCTGAGGCCCACACGTCCATATGAATAACAGCAATAAAAACATATCACTAGGTAATATGAAAATGTAGAACTGGGGTTAACATATGGATAAGTGCCATTGGCATTCTTCATCAAACTTCCTGGGGTTTCCATCAAGAAAAAGCTCTCTCTAGCATGTGAACGCCGTGTTCATCTTGCTTACTGCAGCATAACCTCTCAGTGACACTGGGAATTAAATGACTTTCCAATTCTCTTCAACTTCAGGTATGCCTCTGCCAGGAGGTATGAGGCAGGAGTTTGGCTCTGCTTGCAGTGCGCTTGTGCACAGCTCCTGAGTGTTTTAAAACTATGGGCTTTAAAATCCATCACCTTTTCACCATCCCTGATCTAGCTCTGGAAGTGTCAACACCTTTGCACATGGAAGTGTCTAGCTGAAGAATTACTGGGGTTTTGCTGGAGAAGCACCTGGAGGGCAGGTTTTGCTGGGGCGTAGTTGGCTGCTCACAGGTGGCAGGGGGTGGCATTGCTATAGCAATTGTCACCTGGGAAACAGAGAGGTACAGAAATGCCAGAGCAGCAGTATTCTCTCACATTTCTCAAGTAGGTTGGTTCAGTTTGGCATCCAGCCCTGGTGTAGAAGCTCAGAGTAGAGCCCAGAAGTAAACCCAGCTCCATGCCCCAACCTTGCAGGTGGCCATGGCATGTGGATGGCACAAGCCACCCTGCAGCAGATGGCCACAAAAGCCTATCAGGTGTCTCTTGTAGGAGTAGAAGAGGCTCAGGACCAAATGGGATGTGTTATGAATGAGGGAAAGGATCCCAAAATGGAGAAGTCTGAGGCCTGCTAAGTCAAGACTTCAGCTCCTTTCCAAGCAGAGCCTCCTGCTCTCTCCATCAAATGGCTCTTTTATCCTCCCGAAATTCCAGGAGCAGAAATTTTCCAATCTGCACAGGCATAGTTCCTAAACTGTCAACATGTCTCTCACTAAAGAAGATCTTCACAAGGATGCTCTTTGGATCCTTGCAGGTTCTTTTTATTTAGTCGGTTTAGTTTAAGATTAATCAGAAATGAGGAAAGAGCCAGAGACACACAAAAGAGGCTGTAAATAATTCTGAGTGATTGAGAGCACCATGATTAATGGGATCTGCTGATGCCATTGGGGTGGAAGCAGCCTTCCGAAAAATAGATTTATGTTAAATGGAAAAATACAATAATGTCATTCACAACAGGAGAAAACATACAGTGTAAGGACCTGCCTTCAACAGTCGTCAAATATAAGTCAGGCTCACAATGAACAAAACTTAACTTTGCTAAACTATGTGTGTCCTGATTCTAAATTCATTCATTAGATGTGATTATCTTCAGTCCTCCCCAAGTGTAATACATTATTTCTTACAGAATTCACCGTGCTTCATATCAGGCATGGTTTAATATTTCATACAGTTCATTAAATAACATATTCAGTTCATCTCACAATACCTTATTCATAATCCTGTATACATCCCTGTGAAACCACGGAGAAACAAAAAAAATTGCCATACTGGGGAAACAGGAGTGAAATTGTTCTACAGAAGGACCCTTTGCAATCCTGGCAATTAAAGGAGCTTTGCAAAATGAGAGGGAGGAAAGATGGTCCTGGGTCCTTGTCTGCTGCATGGGTGGGAGAAGTGTGGCCAAGGGCCACAATGGCTCAATAGAGGATGACTGGATTTGCTTCTGGTCTGCTCAGAAGGACTCTGAAGGTTTACTCCCCTCTTTTGGCACTGTGGACACAACGGGGAGAGAGCCGCCTCCCGCCTCGCACTGACCTCGCAGGTTTGATTAAAGCCATAAATATTCAGTGCCCTGCTGCGAGCCAGGGAGATGGAGAACTGTTATCCAGGCTTGCTCTGGGCATGTGGGCAGGGAAGGCTTTGCACTGTCTCTGGGTCTTTTGGGGTGCCTGGTTTCAGTGTGGGGTGTGGGACTGAAGCGAGGGGAGCGAGTCACACCGCCACAAGGCACTCTGCCTTCAGCAGCACGCTGGCTTCGGATCCCGCTTCCCTGACCTTCGGCTTGGGGACGGCTCGCACAGCGTCATGCAGGGAATGCGCTGTCACTCATCACCCCCATGCAATGCAGACTGCACGGGCAGCCCCGTGGATCCAGCGGGAGAGGCTCAATTGGCTGTTGTGAGGTTCTGCTCGGTGGTTTGTGCTCTAAAGCTCACGCGTGGACCCATCTAAAACAGCAGGGAAACTTTAAGGTTTTTTCACAGGCTTCTGTCATAAGGCAGTTTCCTTGATTTCAGGGCAGGACTTTGGCAGGAGGAGACCAAGGGGAAATAATTCACTCCAAGCACAAGAAACTTCTTTTGGCAGGAAATTAGAAATATCCAGCAGTGCATGGAAATTCCTTCCCTGCTCCAGAACATGGCAAAATACTGCAAATATCTCCAAGGAGGCTGAATCTAGTCAGTCTGCAAGGACACTGTCTGATGAGCAAAGGCTACTCTGCAGCAGAGTCTATTATTTCTTCATGTGATTAAAATTAATAATTTATGCAGGGACAAAGTGACTTCCTCGTTATTTCTCGTGAGCCACGATTCCTCCTCGGCAGCACCGGGGATGCCAGAGGAGACCCAGGGAAGAAATAATGGTAATAAATGGAGATGCCCCTGTGAAGGGCAAAGTGACCAGCCCTCATCCTCCTGCTACGTGCAGTGTCTGCTGCCCCTTGAACATAGGAGCTCTGTGCTGGGAGCAGACAGTCACCCCAGCAATAAATATCTCTAGATAAACTGTGCATAGCAAATGAAAATATACATTATACCCAGCTCTCAAGAGCTGGAAATATCATCTACTCTTCCCTACCTGGATTGTTCTGTCCCTGTCAGGAAGAGCCTGTGGAGTGCCAGAGTTTAGGACGGAGGACCTCAGGGGATGCATCATTCAAAGCCCAGGGAGCAGCAGTGCACCAGTCTGGGACTGACTGTCTGTGCCACTGCTCGGCGTGTTCTTGGGCATGTCTCCACTCCCCCATCTCTTTTTTCCCTCCAAGCCCTGCTTTCTCACTTTAGGCACAAGCTGTCAAGGTGAGGATGGTCTTGTTCTCTGTGTCACACTTAGCAGACGGGGAACCTGACTCTGACTCTGAGGAGGCCTCTGGTTCTTGCTGCCATGCTGGCCTTCCCAATGGCACCGTGCCAGCTGCACATCAACCCGATACTGCAAAAGCATCAGCTTGGAGCTGTTTGCTTATACACATCTTCACACTCCATTGTTCTTGTCCCTTTGCAGAGGGACCCCACCTTCAATGCTAATGCAGAAATAGTTAGGAGTGGCCGTATTTGGACATCAGAGCTCATCTGCACCCATCGCACCAGCCCTCCAGGTAGAAAGGCAGAGAAGATTGTGCAATGGAGCCACCAGTTGCAGAGAAGCAGCAGTTTTGTTAAGTCTCCTGGGCCCCAGTCCTCTCCATGCTCCTGCCTGGTGCTCCATTTGCCATGACGGAGGCGGTTTGGCCCCGATCACTAGGAACAGTGCAAGGTGTTGCACGCAGGAAGCTGGTCAGCTTGGTCCCAGCAACATGGCTGCTGGTGATTCTCCTTGCCTATGTCAACCTGGATGGTGCCAAGTTACCAGTTCATGTCCTACACGTCCTCACTGTCGCTAGTGCCATTGGCTCAAGTATTGGCTTTGCACAAGTGTGTCCTTGCTGCTGTCATTCTGTCTTTCTGCATCTCCTCTTCCCTTTGTAGCCATTTGTTGCCCGGATCCCAAATGCCAGAAGGCATTTGATGTTGGGTCTCTATAGAGTTGAAAGCTTCCCCCAGTACCCAAGTTGAAAACTTCTGAGGTACCCAAGGGTTAGGGCCAGGAATGGGAATTTGGATTTGAGCATTTCAAGAGGTGGCAGATGGATTGAGCTCCAAACTTTCTTGCTTTTTTTTTTTTTCCCCTTTTCAACACAATAATCCTGCCTCCATCAGTGGGATGGATTTTCTGCCTTTTTTCCTTTTCTTCCTCCCACCCAATTTGCTAGCACAGAAGAATTACAAGAACAGAAGGTGAAGCTAGATCTTCCTCCTTTATTTTTATTTTATTTTTTTTGGCATCCATCACTTGCTCTTTTGCCAAGCCACTCTGATTCCTCTTCCCAGCGCCCACACTGCCTACCCAGCCTGCCCAGCAAGGGGGACACGTGGTGTCCATGGAGCATCGAGCCATGCGTGGTGTCCATCAGTTCCTCCATGGCACGAGGAGGGGGTGGCAGAAACACCAACCCGAAACCCAGGGGAATCATCTGTGTGGGCTTGGATCACCCTCTGACGAAGATCCACTGAATCAGTGGCTGAGTTGTGGCCAGCAGGTGGGAAAGTCTTGTTTTAATGAGTGGAAGACCATGGTGTGGAAGACCATGGTGGAGCTCCAGTCTTTGAGCTCCCCACCTACATCCCCATTCCTTGCCCAGAAACCATTCAGCATGTTTCATCATCCTTCCCACGTTTCTTTGAAGCCTTCCGAGCTCGATTACATCCTTTTTTACTATTGCAGAGTTCGACATGTAGGTGCACAGGGGATTTATACAGCAGCAGTGTGATTGTTTCTGTTTTGCTCTCTGCTCTTCTCTGAGTAATCCCTAACATTTAAGATGCTGCTTTTTTTTTTCCTTTTTTTTCTTTTTACCTCTGCTGAGCAATGAGCTGATGTTTTTGGAGAACTATCTATTATAACCCAGAGATCTTGTTCCTGAAAGTTAATAGTCAGCTTAGAGCCCATCATTTTATTTCTGAAGTTTGGAATGGTTTCTCTCACATGCACTGCTATTTATCCACACTGAATTTCCCCTCTCATTTTCCTGGCCTTTCACTCATCCAAGGTCTTTCTGCAGTTCCTCACAGTCAGTCCTTGTCTTTAATATCCTAAATAATTTGGGAGCATCAACAACATCTGTCATTTCACCCTCTATTCCCTTCCTCTCCTGTTCCAGTCAGCCTCCATGAGTCTTTGAGAAATTTTAGGGAAATCCCTGAACCCATGGGAAAACTGTGTCCCATGGAAGGGGATGGGAGAGAAGAACCCCTGTGGCTGCCCATGGTCCCTGTGGGCATCAAGCAACTGGGAGCAGTGGGGATGGGCTCCAGGCACTTCGAGCAACATGCACCCACTGGGACAACTTCTTTTGATACATTGTCCCCAAGATTTATTGGGAAATGGAATTGAAGGGCCTTAAATGACCATAAGGAGTGGAAACTTCTGGTGGAGGAAGGGCCGTGGTTTTCCTTCACGAGCAGATGCTCAGCAGAATCGATACTCCCCAGGGAATTGTTCCAGAAGGTGGATGGAATAAAGTGATTCACAGTATTAAAAAAAATAAAATAAAGAGAAAGACATCAGAGCTCCTGGAAGCTGTTCAGTTGGCATCGCAAGGTCTGTGAATAACAGACGCCCAAGGGAACTAATGTTTTAAGCCAAAGCAAATTGGGAAACAGGACAGGCTTGAGGGGGAAAAAACCCACAGTGCCAGATTTTGGATTATGCTGCACATCAATGCTAAAAAAGACGACACACATGTTGCCAATGTACAGCCGAGGAACGCGTTTTATAAGTGTATTCCTAATGTGGTGTGTGGTTTGCTTGTTCTTATTATTGTTAATGACTATCTATAGCTTCTCCTTTAGCTCTTCCTCCCACTCTTCCCCATTCCACTATGGGATTTAACAGGCCAGTGGAAAGATGTGATCCAGGTTCTGTTAAACAGCTTAAAAAATTTTCCAGTTGAACATATTGGCCGGTTTGATGGTCTGCCTTGAACTCACAAAGCTCACATTGCAAAGCAGTAGTATCCAGGGTGGGATGACTCCATTCGTTCCCTGTATTGGCATCCAAAAGGGAGGACTGGAGAAGCACCTTCCATCTGAGTAGTCTCAGCACAGGCTTTATTTGATCAGTAAATCTGTGCACAAGGATTCAGTCTCTCCAGAAGCACTTCTCCTAAAAATGTTGCTTTGAGCCCCTGAAGAGCTCGGAGAGTGTGTTTTCCTTCTGCTAACCAAAATAAAATCACTCTGTTCCCTTTTATCTACATGAATAAGCCCAGAGGAATCCCTGGGAACCTGGTGATAAATCACCTTTTCTCTGGGAAGGGAAAAAATATTCTTCCTCCTCCCTAAATCCAACCTCTGTGCTCTCTGCATTTTGATGTAAAATGATGAGGAGCATGTCACCATGTCCAAGGAGGCTCAGGGGAGACCTTCTGGCTTCGACAGCTCCCTGACAGGAGGCTGGAGCCAGGTGGGGTTGGTCTCTTCTCCCAAGGAACAAGTGACAGGGCAAGAGGAAAAATCTTCAAGTTGTGCCAGGGGAGGTTTAGGTTGGACCTGAGGAACAATTTCTTCCCCTCCAGAGTTGTCAGGGCCTGTCTCAGTCTTCTCAGGGCAGTGGTGGAGTCTCCATCCCTGGAGGGGTTTCGAAGCTGTGGAGATGTGGTTCTTAGGGATATGGTTTAAAGGTGCCCTGGCAGTTCTGGGGGAATGGTTGGATTTAATGATTTTAAAGGTCTTTTCCAACCCAAACAATTCTATAATTCTATCTCTGTGTCTACCTTTTCCACTAAGAGACTGACCTGTTCTGGGTGATTTTCAGACTAAACTAAAAGGTTGTTCTGGTTCCTAAGAGCTGATGCTTGAGCCATTGGCTAGTGGGGTAGTAAGAGTGACCCGAGGAGCAGCCTCTTGGCTGGCCGTGGGCAAGGTTTTTCAGAGAGGATGATGAGTTTCCATGGCTATTGGCTTGGCCATGAGCTGTGAGGTTCTCATGTAATGCAGAGGAAAGGTGCCTGAGAGGAGATGGAGCAGAGTAACAGGAACAGAGCATCTCCAAGCTGAGTGTCCATGGTGGACAGCAAAAACACAACTAGTTTTCAGATTCTGCCCCAAATCTCCAGTTCTCCAAATTTTCAGCACTCTACAGAGGAATTTACTCCACCTACTTAATCAGGGGCTACATTGGGCCACATATCTCCACTGGCCATGGCCAGACTGGGCCGGACAGCACCCTCAAGAAACACAGCTCTTCCTAACACTGTAGGAAGGCAACCTGGGCAGCCAGCTCATCCCAGTAGATCCAGGGAGGGAGGCGAGGAGCCAGGCTGGAGCTGGGTGCCAAGTGGGGGGCGGCGCGGGGGGGACGGAAGCACAGCTCACCCCCGTCCCCTGACTCACGGCGGGTCCCCGCGATGCCATGGGGCTCAGCGTGACAGCTCGGCTGCCTGCAGTCGTCTATAGCAACTGAACCACCTTGGAAGGCTGTGCTGCCTGTGTGGGCTTGAAATTATGTGGTTGTTTTTGTTCCCTCTCAGAAAAAAAAAGAGAAAAAAAAAAAAAAGACAATCTGATTTGTATGTAACTCTGAATAAATTCCTTGTTAACCTTTACAACCATCTGGAGGGAGAGTCACTCCTCACTGCAGAGCACACCGTGGCTGTAGGAGGGAGAGATGCTTCTGATGGCAGCTTCTGCAGGAGCTGGTGTGGAGGGAGCTGGAGGGACCATGCTGGGTGGGAGCCGAGAGCTGAGAGCCTTGACTCAGCCCAGGCAGAAGTGTTGGGGTTTGGAGTGTCCTGGGGCTCCCGTTGTGTTGGCCTTTCTCATTCCCAGCCCTGGTTTCTCTGCCTTGGAGCAGTACCCTGGTCATTCAGCTTTGACCCCACAGGTCAGTTGTTTGCCCCCAAGAGCTTGCAGTCTCATCTACCAGCAGTGTGTCTGGTGGTCAGTTTCCAACACACTTGCTATTTTGTTGACTTTCTGGGCTGCTAGGACAGGAAAGTTTATCACTGCTCAGCCCCAGCTGCAGCATCCAGCCAGGTAGTGAACTTCTGCGTGAGCCTGGTACACCCCTCACTGAGCATGGGTGGTGCGATCTCCTCTCACAGCTGGCTCAGCACCTGCATTTTCCCCCCAGGGTGGGTAACTGCTCTTGAAATTCTGCATACAGACAACTCCTGGCTGGGCTTAGATTCCAGGTGCAGCATTCCCCAGATACACAGCAGCAGCTCCTACCCGTGATACTACAGCAGAGGTCCCACATAACCCACCAGAGTCTGAGTGCAGACACTTTTTGTGAACTTCTCTAGCTCCTAAAGCTGTCTCAGTCATTCACAGCTGACTACATCAGGCAAGAGGAAAAGACTGCTACTCCCTAATGTTCTGGGGAGCGAGGGGCTGGGAGGGGAGCAGAGGGAAGCTGCCCATACCATCACTGTGGGGGACTCTGGTATAGGGATTTCCAGAAGCTTCTCTGGGATGTATGTGCATTGGGCTGGATCCATGTCTGCCCCAAAGTCCAAAGCATCTTCTTTTTTTAAAAAGCCCCCTGAGTCAGCTCTGCTCAACAAGGAGGGGTGAGCAGAGGGGAGAGGGGACACTGGGACCCATCCACCTGCCGAAGGCAGCCCTGCGGCAGCCAGGACAGTGGGCTGGATGACAGTTCCCACAGATGCGAAAGAGAAGGGGAAGCACCAGCCAAAATAAACACAGTCCAACTTTATTTTCTTTCTTTCTTTCTCTGCTTCTTTTAGAATTTATAAATATTTGGAAAACTTTCCAGAGGGAGGGGAAAAACAGCAAGTTGCACATCAGTGACTCAATGAAGTGTCACTGTGTTCATTAAGAAAGAAGGAAATCAAATAATTACTGGAATTAATAAAGAAGAATCTTTTGGTTGACTAGGAGAGGGGTAGGAGGATGCACTTTAAACAGGTTGAATATAACAACAGCATGGCTGGTTATTAACCATGCTGTGCTGAGCTCTGTCTGAAGGTCTTCATTATAAGCAACTCACAAAAAGCCAATGAGAAAAGGAATTTACAACACAAAATAAATAAATTAGATCTCAGATTCCTCTATACATATTTAATCATTGGGATGCTGATGAAGAGGAATCTTTAACACTAGCTGCCATGCTCCAGCTTTGCTTGCAGAGGGCTCTGGGCAGGTACTGTGCCTGGCCACCAGCAGATTTGTCTGGCAGAGAGGATGGTGCTGCAGTTCACGGCTCTCAAGGCACAACCACCAGCCAGAGAGGAGAAAAAAACACCTTTGGGTCTGGGAACTCAGCTGGAACAGGGGCAGGATCGGGCAACTCCTTGGAGACCTCTCCAAGCATGATGGCTTGATCATCGGAGATGCTTGGGTTCAGCAAGCTGCTGAATCCAAAAAAGCATTAAAGCCATGGAGGGAAGGCACCCAAAAGCTCTGGCTGAGCCCTTGGCTGCTGCCAAGCACAGCAGATTATTCCCAACCCTCTTTCATTTCTAAGCCAGTCTTACTGAGTCCTCTCTAAACACATTTAATTCATTTTGCCATCTTAGCTCTGATAACAGGCAAGATTATGTGCCTTTATCCCATGGCAAGTTCTGACTCTCCTGAACCTTCTTCTCACTCATTGATCTCCCGTGCCCTCCTGGGTAACCGCTTCTACTGTATCTTTTTAAGGCTGCATTTAGATATTATCTCTCTCTGCTTCTGTTTGCATTTGCATAGAGCATCCTCATTAATTAGGATGTCTTGTCGGACAGAGTGTAGTCTTCAGGGAGTTCCTCTAGTGATTTGTTTACAGATGTCAGGTTAGCAATAAATTGGGAGAAATAATTGACCTTTCCTGTAAGACTTTGCTAATCCTGTTTCTTCTTAACTGTTTCCAATTTTTAGTGTACTGTGGTGTTTTTCTTAATCAATTGTTCAGACTGTGAGAACATTAAGGGAGATGTGATCAGGAACACGTCGCGGTGATGCAATTTTAATGATTCATTCTCTGTTTCTCATTAATCCATTGCATTTCATGTTTCTTCAAATGCTGACTTTGGAAGTTTCCAAGACTTTAAATAGTTTTGGCTTGTTGTTTTTTGTTGGGTTTGGTTTTTTTTTTACAGCAGTTACCATAGCCTTCTTGGTATGAGGTGTGCTGCTGTAGCAGGCTGTGGGCAAAGTGTGCTCAGCAGGCACAAGGCAGGCAGGGAGAAAAGAGCTGGTCCCAGCCTCCAGGACCTGACACTGTGCCAGCTCCGTTTCCAGCTAACGCACAAGGAGAACAGTCAGCAGAACATTTCTATTATAAACTGTTACTTTTAAACAAGTTAATTTCTCTCATTTATCAAACCACTGTAAAGAGAAATCCCATGTGGCAGCCTAAGTATAATTGTGATACTCTCATTAGAAGTGCATAGACTGAATTTTTTTTTCTTTTTTTTTTTTTTCCCTATAACTGAAGAATTTAAATTTTTGGAAGTGAAATTACTTGGAAGAGATCCAGCTTCTGTTTTAAAGGCAGTTGTTCCATTGTTATACTGAATTTCAGAAATTATAAAAATACCTCTGATTTTGAAAGCAAAATACGGGGAAACAGAACATTGCATTTCATGAAAAATGAAAATGTTGGGGATTTTCCATGTCAATTATTTTAAGAGAGCAGTTGTGAAACCAGCTACACTAGCACCTAATGCTGCTACTAATATGCAACAGCGGGTCCTGACTCCTGATCCTCGAGAATCAGAAAAACAACAATTAAGTGTTCTGTAAAGAAATCCTGTCTCAAACTAATCCCCTAATTAGAAATTCAGAGATGGATCTAAACTTAGCAGATACAGTCAATTCAGAGCAAAACCATCTCTCTTACCAATGGTGATAACCCACAGCCAGCTGGTTTCAGGGGGGTCCCTCTAATCTGCCTTTACATAGCTTCTTCTGGAGCCTGAGAAACACATTCAGACCCACCCATTTTTAGCTCACACGTTCATTAGTACAAACCATTATCTTGTTTCAGGTGAAGCCATTGATTTAAGGCAGCACTGCAAACGAGGCATTATCTCTGGGTGTGATGGCCTTTGGGATGCTCCGCGTTATCATAAATCCAGCAGGGTGGGACACACCAGCAGCATCCTCTGCTGGGAGCACTGGGATGAGGAGGTGTGATGGATTTTGAAGTCCCACCACTCAAATCACCACCAGTCACTCTGGGCATCGTGTGTGCAGCTCACCCAGGAGAAGAAAGACATAAGTGCATCTATATCCTTTAGTCTCTTTAACGCAGGTGTGTGCTCCATGAGAAACATTTAAGTGAAAAACCAAGCAGTGGAGTAAGGTGATGAAGCATCTGCCTTTCATTAGGTGGAAGGATACTCTGGATTTTTAGTTTAGAATTTAAAAGTCCTGTTTATAATTTTTACTTTTTATGTTTAAAACATTTTTATTTTACACATATATTTTCTATTTTTATTTTTAAATCTTAAAGAATAATAATTTTTAAACCCTCCTTGTATTTCAGGCAGCCTCATGCCCAAGGCACTCTTGCCTCTTTGGATTTTCAAGCAAGCCTTGAGAAGACAAGTTGGTGACTGAGCCTTCATAGCCAGGAGGTAAATCCATTTTCCTTACTCTTATTCAGGAGTTTTGGGCTCATGGGGCACAGTTTTTTGATCGCTGCTCCCCAGAGCACAGCAGAAGCAGCACCCAGGCAGGATCCAGGCTGACTCCAGTATGCAAAGTCCATCACTTCGGACTCACTTCCCAAAACTCTTCCTTAACTGGTCTGTACTGGACAGCAGCACAGATCTGCGTGGCTGCTTTCCTGGTCCATAGAAGGCCAGTCCCAATGGGGCTGAGCACCAGAGTGCTCCTGTGTGATCCCTCCAGCTACACCTTTAGTTAGGGGGAGACAGATGACAATCAGCTAACCTTCCTTTGCTGGGCATTTAATTTGTTTTCTTTTGTATTCAGTATTTTATTTTATATTAAGTTTTATTTTATTTTGTTCCATTTTATTTTCCCTCCTCCCTTTACCCTTGTTTCTCCCTTTTATTCTGAGACATGTCCCCACCACAGGTGTCAGGGGCTTTGCCCGCAGCCAGGGCTCTGATGGCACCTCCACGGTGGCTGCATCTTGTCCCCAAGGGCAAGGCAAGTGCAGCTCTTCCAGCAGCCCCGTGCACTAGCCATGGTTATCGTCACTGTCCCGGGAAGAGCTGACCTGGGAATATTTCCTGTGTGTTCCATGTACATTTGTGACAGCCCCCTCCCCCTCTGCCAAAAATCCCTGTGGGGCGGGGCAGGCAGAGAGATGCATCGCTGCGTCCGTGCTCAGAGGGACAGATGGCACCATCGTCACCAAGATTTATGCTCCTTAGCAAAAAAAACCCACCTCAAAATCCACCCTAACTGCATTGAAATCGAGGCCGTTTCCAGCTGTCAGGGAGGGGGATTGCGAATGCCTCTGCCTCCCTCCAGCTGCTCACGGCTTCGTCCTGCTGCTCCCTTCCAGCAGGAACAAGATTCCTCCTTGCCAGCAAACAGCCTGGAAAGGATCTCCTGCTTCCCCCCAGTTAAAATAAGAGCTCTCACTCCCATCCCAGAGAGTGAGTTTAATTATAAACTGAAACCAGACCCATCAGTTTGTGTGGGTGGGTTGGTTTTTGTTTTGTTGGTTTGTTTGTTTGCTTTCCCAAACTAATGGGGTTTGGTAATTTTTTTTTCTTAATTTTAGGCTCAAATAAGTAAAAAAGGCTCTGGCACCAGCAAAGCCTACCACAAACCATCCTTCACTGAGCTGCTTCACTGGCAATGATGTCTCTCTTGCTTTGAAGGTACAGAGTGAAAGAAAAGGGTGAGGAAACCCTAGCCCCACATTTCCATCCCCTTCCCCAGTGTTAATCCTCACCCTGCAGATGCGATGGGAGGGTGAGACACCAGGTTCCCATGGACTTTGCACCATCTCCCTTTGGCTTGGGGTTATTTTTATACATTTCTAGTTCAATGGCTGTATTGGGTTACACTCCTCCCTCTCCCATTGCTCTGTGCAGTTAGTTGTGCCCTGATTATTACAGTTTGTTTGAACTTCCTTCTGTATGACACGAGTTCCTTAATAGAGGGGAAAATCAGGCAATTGCACAAAGCTAAGCAAAGCTTAAGCTAAAAGAAAATGGTAATGATAGAACTAAAATAAACCCAAACTGACAGGCTATACAAGAGACATCTGACTGCTCTACAGCTTGGTCAATCTGCACAAGTCACCTGATCCTACTGAAAGTAGCAGCTATAGCAGAAGCATTTTAAATATTTTTTGCAAAACTTAATAATGTTAAAATAAGCATATTTTAAGTTAAAATATGTGCAAACTGAGACAAGACCTAAGGAATCCTGAAGATTTGTGTCTAACACTGAACTGGCTGGGGCATGGGGCTGCACTTGGTGATTTGCCATCACCATGTGCCCTGATTTGGCTGGGACAGAATCCCAGGCCATCCATGATCTGCAAGCCATTAGCAGCTTCCAATCAGGCAGGAGCTTAATTTGGGAGGGGTAAAAGCCAGGGCTGCTGCCTCAAGGTGGCTCCAGGTGTATCCCGGAGCATAAATGTCATGCTCAGTATAAAGGGAGAAGTTGGCTGAGAATTCTTCTTGCTCCTTCTCAGCCCTGGGGGTCTTTGCTCACCATCCTGCTCCTGAAGATGCTTTCGTGTTTGTGACCGCTGCACATCCACTGGCCTGAGTATAACTTTATATACTTTATTTTGCTATCACTTTGGCTGTTTTATTTAGACATGAGAATATTGAATGACAAAAGTCTTCTTAATGTATAAGCTAATTTAGCCAAAAAAAGTTTTGAGCCATAGTTTGTTGTCCTAAACAGTAATTCTACAGAGCCAACTGATACTGGCAATTACAGCAGTAATTAATAGTTAGGATACTATGAATGACATGTCTGTCTTGGTGATACCTGAGCTCCACAGCTCCTGCTCCTCAGCCAGCACCACCTGAGAGATGGTCTTAGCTTGACCAGCAGGTTTGGACTTTCAGCTGACTGGAAAGGCTGAGTGCATCTTCCCCATGTATGCACCAGCACAGCTGAGATGCCCAGTTTGGCAGCTCTGTCATCTTAATAGTTTTACTTCTGTATACTATTTCCATGTGAGATCTGAGAAGGCCACTAAGCACAGCAGGTGGAGAGTGGAGTGGCCACTCCACACCCCACCCCCCAGCTCCCTGGCAGGACTGACTGTGCTGTTAGACGCTGGAGGACTGTGGTCTCTGCACAGCTTTAACTATCTGACAGATGGAGGCCCCAAGTTAAGGTATTTTGAGTTTAGTGCTTGTTTTATGAGCTTGACCATACAATAAATCTAGAAGTGCTGAGCTCAGCAGCCTTACGCAAGCAACTGCAACTAATGGCTACCTCCAGAATTGATACAAGTGCAGCACGGTGTGGTGTCTGTGAGGCTGTAAAAACAGAAATCTGCAGATGTAAAAACGACTGTGAGCTGGTGGTGGGAGCCAGCTCTTTGCCAAGAACTGTTAGCAGACCTGGAAAAAGAGCCTGAAACTCTGAGGTATGCATGGTCAGAGAGAGAGAGGCAGATAGACCATCCTGGTTGATGTTCAGCTGAAAATCCAGACCTGCATCCTCTTAAGTTCTTTTTGCCCATCTCCATTGGAGAGGGTTCTGTGTGGAACCAGGGCCCTTCCCAGCAGCAGTGACACTGTGATGGTCTACACATGGTGTTTAAATCCAGGCCACCTCCTGTGCCTCAGGCTGCAGCCTCCCTGTAAATTGACTAGAGCCTGAGCACAGTTTCCTCAGAGGGAGGTTTCCTCTTGTCGGCTTGACATGGTGCAGCTATAGCAGGTAGGAAAGGACAGAGAAAAGGACAACTCTGCTGCATTGCCTTGGGAAAACACCCAAGAGACACCAGCCACAGCTCCTCCAACCCCCTTTGTAGCCTTGTTGCATGCTAAAGGCTGTGTGCTCCTTTCAACCCAAGGATGGACCTGAGGGGACCATGGCATCTTTGCTGGCTCTGATCCTACCTGACATGAGTAAAAATCAAGGCACTGCTTCTTCTGCTTTCTTAGAGCACAACAAAGTCCCAGGTTGACTTCATAGTGTTTGGGGTGGATGTTGGCAGGGGGACAGACAGTTCCCAGGTGATACCTGTGCTTCACAGCTCCTACATCCCAGACAGACCCATGCAGTCTGAGCTTGACCTGCTTGTGGATATTCTGCTGATTGAAAAAAATTTTGCTGGTACTGGTGGAGGTAGGAAATGTACTGAACCTCTTCCACCTCAAAATGTCAACAAGCCTTTGATGGGATGTGTGTTGGGGCTTTTGGGGGGTGGCAAATCCTGTGAGCAGTGTCTGGTATGTACATGGCAATGGCACCGTCTGCGTCCTCTGATTGGCCTTCGGTTGCCTTCCTCTTCCCCTGTCACTATCAGCATTTGTAGAATAACAGAATAAGAAAAATCATGGAGATTTCTGCTGTAAGCCCATTTCTCCTGCTGAGCCCATGAGTGGGTATGGTCACCTCCCCATTGCTTCTGTTCCCACAAGTTCGCACCACCCCCACTCCCCCAGCAAATGGTACCCTTTGTGGTTCTGCAGACTGAGGGCATTATGGAAGCAATCAAACACCTAACACCATGCTCTAGGACCTGAGTTAATCTCCTCCTCCCTCTCGAGGAAAGCCCTGCACAGCTGCCACATGCACCAACAGCAGCATGTACTTCTCGGAAGCCAAGGTGGACCATTGCCTGAGACTGGACACTCAGTTGGCAAACCAGTGCCCTCACCTAGCACAGCAGCACCCTCCTGAGCTGTAGCATCATGGTGAGTGAGGCCTGGTGAATCGCAGAATGGAGAATCCCTAGGGCAGAAATTAATTACAAAAACTCAGCTGCCCTCCATGCATAAGTGGAGGGCCATGGCAGGGCTGCTCCCTGGCTCTGGAGCAGCTTCTACATTCAGAAAAAGCAGCTACAACTCACAATGGTATCTGCTAAGATACTATGATATCAATATTCAAGATCTAAAGGCTCCCCCTTCCCTTTCCAGTCTAAGTCTGCTCATTTAGTCAGCCTTTAGGTGCTGACAAGTCCTTGTGCCAGTTACTCCTGTCAGAGAACAAGTCTTACCAGCACTGTGAGTCCTTGGCCAGAAGCTCTGACCCCGCAGAAATGAGAGATTTTGTGCTTCTTTGATTTGCACTTTGCCTGGCTGGGAGATGCTCTCACCATCCCTCTGTGTCATGGGCAGAAATAGTAATTGGATGGTTGGCAGGCAATCATCACGCATTTCACATTTTTAATGAGTACTTGCAAGAGAAATGATCCGTTCATCTTCTTGAGCTTCCCATGAGGACTCATAAAGCTGCAGAAAGCCTGAAACTGCCTTCAGTCAAATGCCTGAGCACTCAAGCCACACAGAGAGGGTCTCTTTTGCTGGTGGGCTGGAGAAACCAAAATAAAAGGGTACAGGGTTTGGTTCAATTCAGCATTTAGAAGAAAATATTGGGGTGAGTTAATCAGCTTCTGCCCACCAAAGTGATGAATGTAGTCAATTGTGTCTCAAATGGCAAGATGTGTTTTGAAGAACAGTGGTATTTGTACTATCAGCAGAGGTGCTGATGACTTCCTGGAAGATGTGGCGATCCCCTAGTTACAGTCTTCTAGGGTCATGGTGTGTTGGGTCTTCAGTGCTTGACAGTGCATAGCATGTTTGTTTTCTGTAGGTGTGATAGCACCATCCCAGGGATCCATCACAGAAGCACTATGATTTCATAAGGTCCTTGATTACATCCACCTAGAAGCCAAGACTCCAGCTCCTCATTCTCATGTGCCCTGTTACCTTTTCAGGGCATTCCTGTCTGATGCCTGCTCTGTGGCATGACTTGAGCTCTGAACTATTGTGACACTAAGGAATTTATTTATTTTTTTTCTCCTGAAAGAGCCATGTGTAACCTTTGAGATGTGTCCTGGCTTTTGGATGGCATCTGCCCCTCCATTCCGTGGTGTGATGGTGCATGAAAGTTAGAAGTTTAAGTAGAGAAGCAAAGCTGAACTTGTGCAGAGTCATTCAGACAGCTTTTCTCTGTGCCCTCTGCATGGTGCTACCTTCTCTCCTTGCTATCCTCAGAGCAAAAATGAAAACCTGGATACATTTTATTATTCTGTTTCATCTTCTGGACTTCACGGAGCTTTGTTGAAAGTGGCAAATGAGTCTTGTAGTTCTCGTCTGAGGCTGGATTTGAGATGGCTGTGAGCACTGCTGTGCATGCCTTACTTTCCTCACCTATTCTCCCAGCTTTTGTCTTTCCTCTTAAAACCAGCTTGCAAGGAAGGAACTGCAGCAAAGATGTGGCCACATGGACTTTTCAGTGCTCAGACAAGGACAGCACATCCCCAGGCTACTGAGAAGAGTTTCCATCTGATGTGCTAATGCTCAGCAGAACCTCTGTGCGCCTCCTCCCTGCCAGTGGCATTCTGCTAGTGTAGCTGAGCAAGCCTTGCCATCAGACCTTCACTTGCTGTGTAGATATGACCACATAGCCAACACCACAGGTAAACAGGCATAAAGCACGAGAGAACAGTGACAAGTAGAGCTTCAAAGGTTAGGTGGCCAATTTTGTTTGAAGTCTCCGTATCTATTCACACTGTTTCACTGGAATACAAAAATCCTATATCTGCAAGAGTAATCCATTGGCACAAAGGGACACAAAATAATATATTGTTGTTCACTTGTACAAATCAAGACCGACATGGAAAATGCAAAAGGGGACAAAGCCCTGGGCTGGTACTTTCAAAGGAGCATCATGGAGCTGTGATGCCATATGCTATGGGCATGGATCCCCTGGGGCCACTTTAAAATCCCAGCCTTAAAACTCAGCTTGAACAAAGTGCTGCTGTTAGTACTTTTAGTAACAGCAATAAAGACTTTTTTTTATTGTCGTTTCATATAGGAATTTCACAGCGTGTCCCTATTGTTTTTTTGAGGTCACTCCTCAGATCCAGCTGCTACAGCTGCAATACTCGAGGCCAGGGGCGTTCTGCACAGTGTCAGGATGGCTGGAGCCATCTGTAAGAAGCTCTGTTGGAGCAGAGAAGAATGTTCATGTTCCTTTGATGTGGATGCCTTGGAGTGCTTGTAGTTGCTTCCAGGAGAGGACTGAGCTCTTGGGAAAGAGCTACAAGGTTTCCCATGGTGATTTCTCCAACAGGGATCCAGGAGCATAGAGATGTGTGACAATACCTGAGCTCACAGTCCCCACTGTGCCCCCACCCGCCTCACAGTGGCATGGGGAGCAGACATTGCCTTTGCACCGGGAATTCAGAAGCTCAGCCCCTTCACTGGAGGGAACGGGGCACTGTGGGAGCTGCTGTTTGAACATTCCTGAACATAAATCCTGCTTCTAATACACCGACAATCGAAGCGCCCGTTGTTCTTCTTGCAGCATTGCAATGACGCCCATCTGCTGAGGTGGCACCGAGCCCACGAGGGTGTAACACGGCTGAGGTGCCAGCTAAACAAGCGTGGAGGGGAACAGCCTGCGCCACACAGAGAGCCAACAGATCCTCCTGTTTGCAAACAGTGCCAACTTTGGGCGACTCACTTCACCGCAGAGCGGGCATCTGGAGCAGCTCGCGGGCACTGTACCCCTGGCACATGCCTCGCTGTCCTTCTTCTGTCGATTGCCTCTGTGCCTGCATTTCTACACATGGGCAGCAAGCTGGGAAGGGAAAAGACATTGTTCAGCTTTTCAGACCAAGGGCAAATGATAACTCGTTGGAGAAGAGCTTCTCAGGCAGTTTCTGCCAAGAGCTGGCTCATCAGATGTTCCCAGTGCTTTTCCTCCCTTGTTTCCAGCTGCTAAGCTGCCCATTCTTAGCATTGGGTTTCACTGTGAGTTTTGCATGCTTGAGAAAGGTGAAGGGTAGTCCCTTTGGCAGCAGAAGGTGGGCTCATTGCCCATTGCACAGGCTTTGCACTAAAACATGGTCTTTACCAGGAAGCAAGTATAGAAACTGCTGCCTTTCAAATGTAAACCTTGCTGGGAAAGTCAATCAGTTCCCCATGCTGAAAGCAGCCACCTGCCCACAGCAAGGGCAGCTTCGAGATCAGAAGGGGTGGCAGAGATGGCTTACACTACTTTGGGGGAGACTCGGGATTCCCAGTGCATAGATACCTTCTGCCAGACCTTTTAAGCTCCAGATAATTGGAAGGGATCATCTCACTAACAGCGCTTGTTCATGGCCTGGTGCTCTTCACTGGTAGCCAGAGCTGGTAGGAGTTGGAGTGAGGATATGTTTGATATTAGGTATCTGTCCCAAATCATTATTTTCCACATTTGCACTAATCTTGACTTCTCAGTAATGCTATGCAGACATAACGATGTTCAGATCATAGCTGGACTTAGGAAAATACTTGTCATCATGAAATCTATTTTATACGGGTACCGGTTAGCCTGGTTGTGTAGCTGAAAGGCATGAAGGATGAGTAGGAAAGCAACTGTGACTAATGGAAGCTTTTCTCAAATGTATGTAGTCATAGGAGTTAATGAAAAGAGGAAAAAGAGCTGGCTCTTGAACTCTCCATCAGGAGAAGTGAAGTGTAACGCCAGGCAGAAAAAGGAGCTATCACTTTCAGATTCCTTTTGAGCAATTATTTTGTATTTTCAAATCCCTCCGAGCTCCCAGATCAGCTTAGGAAACTCTTATTTTCTGAATATTTCCTGGAAAGACTCACTCCTGCTCTCACCACATTCCGCCTGTCCCTTGCAGAAGCAGTGAGCCCAGGGGAGGATCAGCTGAGCTCCTGTCCTGCTGGATGCTTATCCCAAATGAACGATTATATCCCCCCACAGCTTGGCTCCCACACTTCTCCCCGTGGTATGTGGCTGCCACTCACACAATAAGCAGCTCAGCCACCAACTCAAGCAACCCTTACTTATTGCATTCAGGAGCATAAGACCGAGCAGCTTAACTTTATTGCTCTAGGAAAGTTTGCAGGAAAGGCTCCTTTGTGAAAGCAAAGCGGGGAGAGCTGGTGGCACCACAGCACTGACATCCCCTTTTGTGAGGGGGAGATTTGTCTTTTGTGAGGTTAGAGCTGGATTAATTATTTCTGTCTTTTTGTAAGAGATGACTACATGTCGTAGAGTGGATTTTGAAGCCTTGCAAAGAGGAGCTCCTGTCCTGCTCTTCAGTCTGGGCAGTAAGTTTGAAGAATTACTTTTTCTACATCCATGGATTAATCAGCACTTAATCGAGGCTCTGTCCTCAGCAGGTCACTTGGCACATGGACTAAGCACACAGCTCGCTGCCTGGGAGTCTCTCCACTGCTTCCCGTATCCTCTAGACCCAGACCACATTGCTCGTGTCATACTGATCATTTAGTTAGCATCTGTTTCAGACATTTAAGTGGAAAATGTCTCACATGATGCATTTATTTGATTAATGCAAAATATGTCCTCCAAATCCTGAGTTCAGGCATCCCAAACATTGATTTGCAGCAACACCCTGTGCTAACCAAAGCCTTGGGAGTTGGTGCTTTCCCAGGCTGGAGGCAAACCACTGTTTTCTCTGGTCTGGAGGGAGAGGAGCACTGAACTTGCTCAGCACCCAGGGTGGACTGTGCACCCCACAAGCCCGAAACCCCAGGGCTGCCACCAGCTGGGGAACCACAGTTCAAGGAGAGCTCTTGGCACGTCTAAACTCTTCACTCTGTGGCAAGGATAAAAGGAGCTTTTAGGAATTCGTCTCTTTTATTCCAGTTACATAAAGCTATTACCCAGCTTCAAGAGAGCTGGCCTATACCCTGCTGGTATCCGCTTGCATCTACCCTGACAGATAAGAGCAGAGCTGCCTTGCTTCCGTCAGACAGCAAACAATCTGGGTACAGCAGGTGCCTAAAATATCTGCAGGAAAGAAAATCAATTAAAGAAATGAAGGCTGGGTGGTTAAGGACTGAGAGGAGGTTGTTAGGATGGGCTGGAAGGGCTGTGATGGGTGGGGGATGCTTGGGTAGGGCAGAAAGGAGTAGGCTGGTGGTGTGGGTTAGGGAAGAGGTGTGGGATGCTGCTGCTGCACTCCGGGCATGGTGTCTCTGCATGAGGGAGCCTTCTCCCTGCTCCTGGGTGTAAGCTGAGCCCCTGGGCACTCCGTCCCTTTTATCTCCCCTTGATCCCCTTTCAGGTCTGTGAGGCAGTGTTTTTGTAACCTGAATGCCTGGGTCTCTGGTGTGGGAGTAGGGAGCCCTACAAGGGTTTTCCACCTGCTTTAATTAAACTGCTTTTTAACAGGAAATCTCCTTGGGTAAAATATAGCCCTGTTAATAGCAAAACTTTATTGACTATAGAGGAGCTAGGATTGTTCCTAATTAGTCTTTGATATGCCTGGTTTTTTTTGTTTTTTTTTTCCTGGCTGTCTAGACCCAAGGGCTCTGACTGCAGAGCAGGGTTCCCTCTGATCCTTGGCACAAGATGATTTCCTCTGCCTTTCTTTGGGCTGCCCAGCCCAGTGTCCTGTTCCCCTGTCACAGCAAGCCCCTTAGGAGGCTGGGGCCCAGCTGCCCTCCTTAAATTGCCACCTGTGCCAGGGCAGGGAGTGTGGGGGAGCCCCGTGTGCCACTTGCTCTGCAGTGACATGTCCGAGCCAGGGAAGATCTCTGTAATGAGTGACCACTTGAACTCATCCCTTGTGTTTCTATCTTCTTTGCCAGTCTGGTTTTTAACCCATCTCTTTGGGGTTTCAGCTTTAAAACCAGGGTTACTTCTGGGAAAGCAATGGGTGGGGCAGGTTTGGGGACAGGCATGGCTCCAGCAATGCTCTGGTCTTATATCCCCTTCCTCTGCTTCCCCTCTCACAGTGCTGGGGAAAGAGGCAGGCTGAATGAGGCTGGGCTTTATTGCTGCTTCTTTTTCTCAGATAGTTTCTTCAGGGGTTCTTGGTGACCATTATAGCTGTCAGAGTCCTATATTCCGCACAGCTGAGCCTATGTCCTGGTGTATTTAACCAGAACATGTGTTAGATTCTGGCTGTATATGTTGTATTCTGGCTGTGTTAAATTCTTGATGTATATGTTATAGTTTTGGCTGATCCTTCTTTTCTAGCTTTCAGAGATGCCCATTGAAATCAACAGCAGCATTGACAGTGGGTTTGCTGTGGATTTAATGGTTCTAATATTTCAGAAAAGCTTGGTGCAGAGCGTGTGGACACAGCTGAGGATCAGTGTTGGACACACACCCTGGGGTGCGTAGTTGGCTGTTAGGGGGACCAGGACACCCTAAAAGTGCAAGGGGACACCTCCACATCTGTGGGACCTTTGGGCAAACAGGTTAAACCCTAAAGGTGCTGTGGGCTTGGTGTTTCCCATGTGCATCTCCTGTAAATTACGGTCTGGAAAGTAACAATGAAACTTTGTGGGGCTCAATGTGAAAATCTCAGTTGGCACTGGTGGAAAAAAAAATCTGCAGAGTGTTGCTAGTCCCTGAAATTAAGAGGGAAATCCTGACAGTGTGACCTCCCTGGCGTTCAGAGCTGGTGAAGGAAACACAGCATTTTTTTAGGTTTAAAACTTCTGCTGTTTGACACACTCATTTTTTGGGAGAGCTGGATGTTCATTATTGATTGTCTGGAGTCAGATGTTGTCACCCAAAGTGTTCTTGGACAACAGGCAGAGGTAGGTTTGCCATGGCTGTAGTCCTTCCCCATAGACAGATGGCTAAACTGAGAGAAAGTAGGGGGGGTGACTTACACCCCATGTAAGCTGTGTTGGTGTAACTGACGCTGCAGAAATGCAAAGCAGTCCATCTCTGTCAGCCGCTGTGTCCACTCCTGTGCCACCACCTGCCTGGGGCTCTGGGTGGTTGCAGACCTGGGGCATCACCCTGTGCTTCAGGTGGCAGTGGCCCCAGTGCAGCAGCCCGCACAGGGGGGTGAGTTTTAGGAGCTTGCTGTTGCATAGAGCTACTGTATGCTCAAAACAATGCTGATGACCTGCTGCAGCCTGCCCAGCAGCACAACCAGCAGATTTATAATGACCAGCAATAGACATTTTGGTAAAATGCCAACGTGAGCCTTAAGGACATTTCAGCCCTTTCCCCTTGGGAGATGTTGAGCAGACTGTTTGCTCAGGCAGCAGTTGATGCCATGTTGGCCTGGCTAAACAAACAGCTGAACCCAGCACAGATCTCTTTTACAGACCCATCCATCTCTTATTTAAAGCTCTGTGCTTTCTTCATGCTCTGCAGCAGTGCTCGTGCAGCATGACTCATTTGCCATCAGCCATGGATCTGCAGAACCACAATATCTCCTGCCTCTCACCCATCAGAAGCAGTTGCTTTGACATCTGGCACTTGAGGCTGCTGGTGGCTCCAACCCACAATGAGTGGCACTATTGGGGCTCCAGACATGGGTGAAGCAGATCACAGCAACCATGATGAAGCTTGGTGGCCTGGAGAGAAGAGAAGCCTCCCATCTTGCCCTCAGTTGTGATGGTAGAGTGAAGGAGAGGGCAATGGGGTTGGTCTCTTTGGAAGAAGCTGTAATGAAGTGAGAAAAGTTTCTTTTCTAGTATCTTATTGAATTTTTAGGGTTTGATTAAGGGCTCTCCCTTGCAGGCAGGGACATCAGAGGCATCTTTAAAAGGGCAGAAATAGTTGTTACCTGCTGTTACGCTCAAGAGAAAAATGATGGATCCCAAAGACTCTTAATGCTCACTCCAGCCACTTTAAAGCCTCAAAGATGGCAATGTCATTAGCTACACAGCAGGAAAAGCATTATCTTTGCCTTCCATTTTCCCCAGTCATGTCATCCAAAACCACAGAAGCACCAGGAGATGCCCCTGGGTAGGTATTTCCATCACGGATCCCTGCAGCAGGAGATAGTGGGCACAGCTGGCTGAAGTGTGGGCTTTCCTTGTCCTGCTCTCATCGCCAGCCCAGAGTAGGAATGATCTGTAGGCAGAAGAATTATTTCTGGGGTTTTTTTTCCCAAATTCAAAAGGACTTTGGAGTTTTTCAACTGTGAATCTCAGTAATATTAAGGATTGATTTTCACCAGTACCTGCAGAAACTGTTTTGGAGGTTTTATGGCACCTAAACCAACTGGCTGCCTGGGAGAACCTACCCTGCAATTTTGAGATCTGATGTGCAGGAGTACAGGAAATATTTAAAGCCACCCGACTGAGGTTTGCAAAGAACTCTAAAGAGACTGATTTCCTCAAACCCCTGTGATTGCAAATGAAAAATTAGTGCCAGCTTCCTTTCAGCCAGCATTTCCCAGAGAGTCTAAATGTGGATCTTGGATGTACTTGATGAAGTGGGGACTCGCAGTTCCCCCGTTAGCCGCTGTGCCGAGATCCCTCTCCTCCTTAGTGAGCACTGACATGCTGCTCGTTCTGCTCAGACTTGCCATGCTGCTCAGACATGCCATTCTGCTCAGACATGCCATGCTGTCTTTTTTTCCTGTGATGCAGGATGTCTGATCACATTGGTTTTCCTGTTGGCTCACTCTGTGCATCCTCCAGCTCCTTGGGTTTTTTTCTCTGAGGGTAAAATCTGGCATCTCCAGCCTCACTTAGAAGAGCTGGGCTCTGGGTAGGATGAGGCTCCAGCTCAGTTTGGCAGGCTTGTGGGATACTCGGGCTGAGAGGACGCACTCAGCAGTCGGGATTACACAGCATGGTCGTGGAGCTTTCCTTCTTGACAGCCTCCATCTCCAGACACAGCATCAAGTTAGAATCATAGAATCATTAGTAAGTAGTGCACAACACCATGACCAGCACAACACCAAGGCTCAGCCTGCTTCCAGCTGGTGGGCTTCTGGCCCTGGAGCAAAGCCCAGCACAGGGATACATGCCCACGGTCCTCCACTGCAGGCCACAGAGCTGTGTTCACACCCCCATGACACCCCATCAATTCACAGGCACTGGGGTGATGCGGCAGGGCGGGACTTGATGCTGCTTTTTGGAGCCTCTTGCAGGGCTGCCCCTTGGGTGGTGGCACCAGGAGTTTGAGCTCTTGCTGCCAAGGATCCGTTATCAGTCCTGGAACCTACCTGTAGAGCAGTCAGGTCATACCAGATGATCCCAGCTCATGAACCGCCACTACATGGCTGTGGAAGGGGTGGGCATCCTGGTGTGTGGGGCAGGGGGGAACACAAGAGAACCCTTCCTTCATGAGGTACCCCAACTTACTCAGCTTCAAGCCAAAGACTGAGCATTTGGATCTCTCCTTGTGATGAGAGTGATTGTTCCTGTGTCATGGCAATGACCTTCAATAAGAGTATTTCACCTCCTTAGGTGCCAGAGCTGACAGATACTATTGTCTCCACCCTGGCAATGAGGAAATGGGGGAGAGGGAAAATGCTGCCTTGGGAGGGGCTAGTGCAAGGCTACAAGCAGCTCTCCTGCTCCTGGCCATGTCACAGGCCCTGCAGCCACTCATGTTATGGACTCAGGAATGTTTCCCCAGCTCAGCCCAGAAAGACTAAAACAGGCTCTGCCTGCACTTGCCTGAGGCCAAGTGCATGGTCATGAGCAGCCACATGTCATGAAAGGCAAACTCTAGAAGGAAGCAGGAGAGCACTGTCCCCAAACCATGTCAGGGAGCATTGAATTGGTGCTGGCTCCAAAGGAAAACTGGGCAGGAGGGAAAGAGGAAACATAATGATGTCAATGCAAATTTTGGCTGAAATGATGTGAGTGAAATCCCCAAAGATGTGATGCCAAGAATAATAAAGCCCAACAGAATGTCAGAAAACCAAATTGCAACAAATAACATAAGGGGGATGGAGGGGAGTGGAATAGAAAAGGACTAATAATGTGGAACAGTCAGAAGAAAATGCAGGCAGAGGCAAGTGGCATCGAACCAGGTGGTTCAAATCCCAGCGCCAACCAGTCACCAGGAAAAAAACCCCAAGGAGACGATGAGTGACACAAGGCAGAGCTGGGGCCACGCGGAGGCACAACGGGCTGGGAGTGACTTGCAAACCAAACAGCAATTCAAGGGCAGGAATAAACTCGTCTGAAGAGCAGAAGATAAACTGCAAAGCAAAGTGATGTCATGCTGAGTGCAAACAGCCAGGGCTCCTGGAAATGCAGCTGTTTGAGGTGGATTGACGCTTAGTGACGAGGAAAGCAGAGCTGAGACAGACATGGGGGACAGGGACCTGGCTCCGTGCACATGGGGGCATCACGATGCCCAAGACAGGGCTTGTGAGGTGCCTTTGCCATGTTCTGTAGATGGGGAAACTGAGTTATGGGGAGGGCAGGAAGCACGACACATCCCTGATTTCAGGTGTTCTCCTTAATGTTCTCCCAACCCTGCTGTCATCCTGGTGTCAATATCGCCCCAATGCAGCCCTAATGTTGCTGTCGCATCCCTGCCACCCAGCTCCCTCAGGTCCCCTTGAAACCTCCACCTGCTGCTGAAGAGCCCATTGTAGAGTAAACATCAATTTCTGCATTTGCCCCAGTAAAAAGCACCGGTAAGTGCCTGGCCCAAGGTCAGGCAGCACTGGGGGGTGGAAAGGGAGGGCAACATGGTTGCTGGAGCTCCTTCCCGCAGTGCTGGTGCGGCACAGACAGCCCTCCCCAGCACAAAGCCCTCCATGCGGAATTCATGCTGCATGCCTTTCAATAAATGGAGCTGCGGAGACAATAGCAACCCTGGTACATTTAGTACATAAATAACTTTAAAATATCAGTATTGTGGAAGGGAAATCTCTGTCATTTCACTGCAGTACTTTTCCATCAATGCTGTGTGCTGCCTGCCCCATTTTTTGTGGCTGGGCAGGGAGGGAGGTGCAGGCAGGGAGGTGCAAGCAGGAGCAAGACAGGGCTTGCACACATTGGGTCAGGCTGTTTGTGTGCAGCCAGGCAGGACACAGCTCCATCACCCAACAGCTTCACCTGATTTCTTGCATTGGGTTTTTTTCTGGGTTAGTTTTGTGCTATCACCCCCTAATGAGATGGGGAGAAACACCCACTCCAGATATGAGGGGGATTTGGGCTTCAATGAGGCCCTGGCTCAAAGCAGCAAATACACTCGTTTTCCTTTTCCTCAGGAAATCTTTGTTCTTGAAGGCTGAGTGACAGCATGGAAGCTGAGAAGTCACCTGGGAGGGTTCAGAACCAACACAGACAAAGCCCAAGGGAGCCTCTTCTGTATGTTTTCCTCCTACATTCTCACCAGCCTGTTCCTGGGGGCTCAAGGTCAAGGACACCCCAAACTACCCTGCCCCCATCCCACCTCCTGCCTTTCGACCTCCTTGCAGCAGGGACAGACTCAAAATAGTGCTACCAAAGCCATTAGTCATGCGGGGAGCGTCACCCTGCAGCGGGATTCATCCCGCCTCTGTAAATAACTCCTTCCTGCAACCTCAGTTGGAGGATTATTTATATCTGGCATAAATCATCCCCAGCAGGAGAGTGATGGGAGGCCATGATGCTCTGGAGAACACCTCAATGTGAGGGACATTGCCCTCTGTGGGGAGAAGTAATGGGGTGGCTCCTGGCTAGAACCCCTTTGGGTCAGCCCTCTGGTCCAGCAGCTTGGCCACTGTGGCTGAGCCCACCTGGAATTGGTGCTCTACAGTAAAAACCTCTCGCTGTGCCAGGCTTCCCAGAGCCAGGACTGGCAGCTCCCAGCCCTGCCTGGGTTCAGGGACAAAGGATCCTTCTGGTGCCAGCACTGCTTGGTTCCCCCCCACCATGTGCCATTCAGGGTCTGTTTCGGAGATCTCCACTGGGGTTTGGAGTTGATGTTGCCTGGCAGTGCCAGGCATCTCATTCCCATGTGTCCTGCAGTGCCCGAATGTGTTGCTCTTAAGGGCACTGTAGGAGATGTAACTGTTACACCAGACAGGGAGAGGTCTGGTGGGGCTGCATTTACCAGCTAGAAATTACTTCCCTTCCCTTTAACTGTTGTGCATTGAAGCTTTTATACATGGGCGCCTTCTGCAAATTAAAAAAAATAAGCACAAGCAAAGGAATAAATATTTAAACCCTAAGAAGCCCATTTAGCCTCTCACAAACATCCATATCCTAGAGCAGTTTCTTGGTGAGCAATTTGCGTTTCATTATGAGGAGAGTGGACATGTGCTAGCAAAATCCATCCTTTGTTTATACCTCCAGTGACCGAGGCGCTGAGCAGCCTTCCTATCTTTTTCCAGCAGCCTCCCAGCAAATCAACCCACTCCATGGCCCATTAAAGCCTTTAATCAGCCACCTCGGTGACTCGCAGCAGCTGAAACACAAACAAACTCCCCCGAAGTGTTAGGAGGACCCAGCACTGGGCTTTTGGGAGTGAATCCTGCTTTCAGCAGGGTCTGCTGTGATGGGGGTCCCAGCAGTGTCTCAGTGCTCTCAAGTGCTGCCTTGTCTCTGCACGTGGGGATGAAGATGCTTCCCAGGTGCTCACCCAGGGAGTCGGGAGGGCACATCCTCTGCAGAGCCATGCTGGGCGCAGTTATGGATGGGGCTGTGGCCAGCTTTCTCCCTTGGGAGAACAGCCCATGGTGTGGGGCTTCAACACATCCCACCGATGCCAACTGGTAGGGATGGAGGACAGGCAGCAGCAGCCAGCTCCATGGGGCTGCATCCCCCAGGGGTTTGGATCTGTTATTCTTCTGGTTCCCAAATTCCAAGTGCTGAGTCTGGCAGGGATGGGACTCAGCCCAAATCCTGCTCAGGCCCTGCCCCTTGCAGATCAAGCATGTAGACCCTGTTTGCCTTCTGCAGTGAGGAGGGGAAAGGTGGAAGCAGCTGGTCCCTAGCCCAAGGATGACTGGACTTGTCCCAGTCTGATCACCCTGGCAAGAAGTCAGCTCACACTGGTGCCTTACACTGTGATTTCTCCCAGAGCCCACACCCTCTGCCCCAAACAGGTGGTCTAATCATAATGCCCACGATAGACAGACTGCCCATGCGCAGCTGGTAGTGACCTGACGTGCAGCAACAGCCCCGAGGAGGGGCTGGCTGGGTTTAATCAGCCCTCCATGCTGAAGGATTAACAGCAGCAATCTTGTTTCCAGCCACCCTCCAGATGATACAACATAATAAGACATATAACAGCCTCTTGGAAAAGAGAAAGTTATAGTTCCCACAGCAACCGTAACTCAGCCATATTACACATATATATATATATTAAGGCATAAATTTAACAACATATATTTTAATGCAAAATACCAGCAATGTGCACGGGGACAAATAACAGTGGTTGTGGGATCCATAACAGTTGGCTCTTCCCACCTCCCACTGCTTGAATCTCCCCACCAGCAGCACCACGAGGAAGATGAAGCCATCCCAGTTGTGAAGTCTCTTCCTCCCGCTCCCGTGTATTGCACAGGGACCCGTTTGTGTGCACAGAGACCTCCACCCATGCACCTATAGCTGGTCGCCCCCGTGCGCAGACACAATGCATGGAAAAGCTCTACAGCACAAGAGCCCATCTCCCGGGACACCTGCGAAGGTGCCTGGGTGTGGCAGAGCTTCCTCCGCCGCTCCTCGGGCAGGCTGCAGAGGGAGATCCTCTCAACAGATTTCGGGGCTTTTTCGACTGTCTGGTGGGATCGCACGGCGGGGATATAATTCTTTACTGCATGTGGCTCAAACTCGTGACGTTTTAGCTCCTTTTGCCAGCCGTCTTCTCGAGGCCGGTAGCAAAGCCCGTGCGGCGCTTTGCTCTGCGAATGCCACGCAGGCTGCTCGCTGCCCTTGAGCGGCAGGTGGCGGCTGCAGCCGCGGTGAAGGGAGCGCCGCGTGGGCAGGTGACCCTCTGCTCGCTGCCTCTCCGGGGCCCGGCCAAAGGGAGGCCCCCTGCTCCAGTCCCCCGCCCAAGGACACGACGTGGCCAGCGGGACACACCCTGCCCAGGCCATTGCTGTTCTCCCTCCCAGCCGCCCGAAACCCAGCCTGGAGGAAATTACTCTAGAGGGGGAAAGGGGGGGAATCATGCACAGCACAGACGTGCCTGAGAGGCTTTCAGGGGCCTGGGGTGGCACAGCTGAGCCCAGGGCTCCTGCTGCCAGGGCAACTGGGTGTTAAGGGCAGGTAGGTGCTAAAGAGGTGGGAGTGGCCTCACTGAGGTCCTTCCCCTTAGCTGGGAAATGCATTTAAGCTGAGCCCCTTGCTCCTTACTCGATCTGTGGCGTGGCTCTACAATGTGCATCACCAGGTCTGTTTTGTGGGTATAGTTCTCAGACTTGTGCTTTGCTCTGCTTCACTGCTGTGGTCTGGAAATCCCTGGGCTGTGGCTGCTGCTCAGTGGGCTGGCTCTGCTGATATCCCACAGGTACTGTGGGTCTGCACCCTGGAAAGGGGGTCCCTGAGGCAGGGAGTTGCCTGCTTCAACTGCTTGTAGTGTTTTATGTCTATGTCTTAATGCTACATGGCTTTAGATCATCTTGATAATTGCAGTAACAGGAGATGAGCTACTGGCTGCAGTTATGGCTGATGTTGCCTGGCTGTCTGTGGGAGAAGCACCTATGTGTGCACTCTAATTAGCTGGCTTAACTGCATTGTCCCCTATATGCATTAAGGGGATGGCTGTGCTGTGCTGCTTTCCTGAGCCTCTGTGTCCTCTCTGCCGAGATCTAGCTGGGAGGAAGAGCTGGGACTTGTGCAAGTCTGAACCTTATGCTGCCTGATTTAAAAATATATATACACACACATATAAGTATGCACACTGTTTACAGAGCAATCCCAGCTAATCTCTCTATCTAGCTAGGGCTTTAGGATGTCCTTTCAGCAGGGCTTTGTAGAGTTTGCTACAGTTATTTCCTAAGAATGCATTACCTGGGGCTTTGGATGAATAATGTAGGTCCTTGTTCAGCAAGTTACTTACAAATGTCGAACCTTAAACCGCTGAAGTCAATGGATCTGCTTGTGTGCTTAAAGTTAGGCACAGGCTTAAGTGCTCCAGTAAATCAGGGCCTTATAGCCTAATCTGGCACTCCTAATAAGGTCTGCTGATATAAATAGCAAATGGTATTGACCCGAGGGTGCCTTTGCCTTGGTCAGTGCTGCATCCTGCAAGACAAATGCTGACAGTGGTGGCAATGCAGCCCAAGTGTGTGTGTGTGGCTGTGCTGCAGGTGTCCTCGACAGGCTCCAAGGTGCCGATGCTTCTGGCCACGGGTCTGGGCTTTGCAATCCTGGGGGGCACTTCATGTTAAACTCCTGTGGTGAGGAGAGGGGACTGGTCCCCTTACTCCAGGAGGAGATTGGTAGATGGGCTAGGGGACCTTCAGGAGCAGCTGAGTTGATATAAGGGTTTGCTGCTGCCAGAAAGGGAACAGAATAGCTTGAACATAAATGTTTGAGCTGATGCTGCTGGCTGTCCCCAGTGAACAGAAGGTCCTCTGTGCTGGGCACTGCCATTCCTCGCTTATGGAGGTGGATGGGGCTCTCTGAAAAGGGTTTTGGTGCTGGAGCTGGGCAGAGGTATTGCAGGATCTTTGGCAAAGCTTGCAGGAGGAAAATCCCAGCTCTGCTCCCTGCAGAACCCCAAGGTGAGGGGAGTCCTGACAGGTGGATCACTTGAGTGCTGCTGGCTGCACTTTGGTGCTGGAGGGTAAGTGGATGTCTGGGTGTGTGGAGCCATCCCAACCTCCCTGGCAGCTTCTCCCTGGAAGGCTGAGCTGGATAAATGGGATATTTGTGTCTTAGTGCCCTCAGCAGAGCCAGGGCTGTGGCTCTGCTCAAGGCAGCAGGAGTATGATGTGAAATACTTCCATCTTGTCAAAAGTGATTTTTTTATTTTTGTTTTGGTTTGTGTGTTCAGCACATGATCTGCCAATGGGGTGGCACGGGCAGTGGGACCTATGGAGCAGTAGGGGACCCATCTTAGATCACAGCCCATGGGCAAAGAACAGAGGCAGTGTTTCAGCAGAGATCTATTTAGTAGTTCTAATTAGCCCTGGTTTCCTCTTCACCTGCAGGTCTCAGCTACTGCTCAGACTGCATTGAAGAGCTAAAACATCAAGAAGTACATACAGGTGGGGGATCCCTCATGGTAAAAGCACCCTGGAGTGGCACAGCCCTCCTCCCCTCTCCATTTCCCTGTCCCCTGCTTGCCCAGCCACAGGGGAGCAGAAAGCAAGGGTGAGGAGCACTAATTAAACTCTTCTCTAACCTCCCCCATGCTTTGGCTGGCAGGAAGCTACTCCAAGGGGACTAAAGAGTCATGGTCGAGTAGAGAAATGAGGGCATGGGGTAATGGGGCAATAAGGCGTAAAATCACAGCCAGGCAAGAGAGGATGTAAAAAACACTCACAAGCTATGAGGTTTGCTCTCTAATTTTTCCTTCCCTGAGCTCTGGAAAGTGATGCTCCCAGGTAACAGCCAGCCCATCCTTCCTGGCACAGCTTGTTCCATGCAAGAAACAAGAACCAAAGTCCTAATGGGAAGTGGCAGGGACAAGCAGCATGGTGGTTGGGATGCCCTTTGGACAACATAGAGCAGGAGAAAGTAAAGCCAAGCTTAAAGCATATAAACACCATGGTTATCCTGGTGAAGAGGGAGTTGTAGACCTGGCATAAAGCAGAGGGACAGTCCGAGTCTGATTGGTGGGCTCTGGCTGTGGCACTGGGATCCTGTAGGCAAGAGTATTCATCCCTCATTGTGCTTCCTTCCCTGCTCTCCAGAGATGCTGGTACTTCCCATGATTGCTTGGACAAATTCTTGTGAGCAAGCCAGCAGCTCTCCTCTTGTCTCTTGTAATTACTGTCCCAGCATTCTCCTTGAGAGACACCATCTGCTACTCCTCCATCACCAGTCATCTCCCCATCTCCTCAGCATAGCCCTTTCTCTGGAGAATGTAGCTAATCATGCTGATGGTGCATCTCCTGAGGTCCCATTGCTGCTCATTATGCTCAATCAGATCAAAGGCAGCTGCTCCATCGGCTGATGCACCAGCAGTGTCCTCGGGGGGGGGTTCTGCTGCCCTCCTTCCCTCCCCCCCAGCCTCAGACAGGGCACACTGGCCAAGAAATGAAAAGCCAGACTGGTGTTCTTCACTATGGGTGAGAGGAACTGGTGACCCCATGAACCCTTGCCCCCGGCTCTCCACGCCTTGCACAGCTGCTAAGTGGACCAGGGCTGTGGCAGTAGGGAACCCCAGAACCTTTTCAGAAGTCAGCTGGGGGTTGGGATGTTCCCAGAGAGACCATGGCAGGGTGAGGACAGGCAGATGTATGGGGAGCCCACTGTGGAGCAGCTGGGAGCACTAGGGTGACATTGGGTACTGCTTGGGATTGAAACAGCTGAAACAAGGGGTTTTGGGGTCAGAAACAAGATGCATTTCAGAGTGCTTTGGGGCTCCCAGGAGCAGCAGGGCTGCACGTCAAGTTGATGCACCGGCAGCAGTTCGGGTGGGAAGCAGCACAGTACTCAGCTGTACCATGGTGCCCAGTGCTTCTTGCTTTTAATCAACAGCAAATGAGTCTCTGTGGGCCTCTTCCCTTGCTGCAGGATACCAGAAACTTTCAGTGAAGTCAACAGAAGTTACTCGTACCCTTAGGCAGAAGGCTGTGGTCCTGGGAAGTTGATAGGAAGCTGTGATTTATGCTGCGTGTCGCCGACTCAACCAAAGCTAGTGCCTGCCTCTTGGTGTAATTCAAGACTAAATGTACATTTATATAAAAAAATACAGTAAACCCATCACATTTTATTAGGGGAGGGCATGCGATAAATTTTTACGTCGAAGCTTCCAGCAGCTGAAGATGAAAAGCATCTTCAGGAAAATCACTGCCATGGAGATAAAGCTTTCATCCCACCATATCAGGTGGTTCATTTGTATTTTTAAGGAATCTCATTAGAGCATTAAATGATCTGTAAAAGGAAAAACGTACTTTTTTTATTCAGTGGTCCTGGTGCTGGCCAAGCTCTGAGCTACCACACACTGTGAGCCCCTTGAGGCTTGCTCAGCCCCACAGCTCTGTTCCCAGCCTGTCTGCAGAGCCAGGGGAGAGCGCTTGTTGCTTATTCATGCTGGCAAACGCCCTCCTAAAACCCTCTATAAAACTGATTTTTGGTCTGTTAATCAAAATTATTGTCTACGAAAATATACATACACCTCCTGCAGAATTTTTTTCCAGGGCTTTAGCTGTGTGTTTATGCCCCCGTGCCTGTGAATGAACCATGTGCTGCCTGTGAGTCTCCTCTGCCCAGCTCGCCCATGGCTTTGCGCTGACACGGACGTGGTGCTGTGTGCTGGGCACTGTGCACTGAGTCCTTGCAGGCAGCCCCCAACCCCCTGGGCTGGGAAACCCTGCTCCTGGCTGTTGCTCCTGTGTTCTCCCCCAGTCCTGCTGTCCTCGCCTCGTTCACTTTCATCCAAGCGCTCGCGCCGCTCTCCCCTTGCGAAGGCGTCTGCTTGCCCATCTGTGAGCCTTTCAGAAGAGCTTCCCAGGCTCCGGGCAGCCCTGCTGCTCCAGCTCCTGCTCTTCCCTCCCAGATCCCACATCACATCTTTGTAAGGCGATTGTATGCTGAAAATCATTAACTTCTGAAGACAGCTGAGCACAGAACATCAGAAATTCTTGAACTGTTCCAAGGCCAAGAATAAAATCTACACCTGAAGTAATGGAAGTATATCAAAGCAGCATTTCAGGTTTAAAACTACTTGAGCCTTGGTGAGGATGGTTTAAGCATTTACAAGCTACAGGGCTCACTGTAGGAAGGAAGAAATAAAATGGGACAGGGAGAGATGAGTGATTTTTACAGACATTTGTTGCTTCTTTTAGCAGCAGCTCAAGGACATCTGGCACCACCTGGACTTGAGTAGCTCAGCAAGTGCAGCAGCGTTGCAGAAGAGCTGGGAGGCCTCCTGTAGCAAGATGATGCACCAAGGAGATGTGTGTCTATTTCCTGGTGCAAGGAAACCCTTTGCAACAAGCCCCCAGAGCTCTTGTTCAGCCCAGTCCAGAGTGTGCAGTTGTCACATCCCCAACAACTTGGGGTTGCTTGCAAGAACCAGCCTGGAGAGGTGCAGGGAGGGAATTGATCTACAGACCTATGTCATAACCTCTGTTCTCCTCCCCATACCAGCCACATGTGGTTAAATCCCATGAAAGCTTCAGATTCTTTATTTTAGAATAAGATGGGTTTTCACAAATGACCAGCTTTTAAAACTGTCTGAGTGCACATAATGTGAGCTGCCTGAACTTAGCCAAGGCTGTGCAATAAATAAAGGTGCACAATTCCTTTGCTTACACATGTAGTATATTTAAAAAAACAGGAGTAATTAATGGAAAATTATCCCCATCCCTGCACAAGAAGGACTTGTAGAATTTGTGAAGGGCTCAATATTTTTTTATAAAGTGTTTCCAACCTTTTATTTTTTTTGTGACAAAAGCTTGGCAGGGAGGCACTTACCTGTTCTAATTGGCTGATACATTAAATAGGTTGTACAATCCTGTTGTTTTGTTTTTCCTCACTATGTTTAACTCAGCTTGTGCTTTTAAAATATTTGGGGGTGGTTGTGCTCTAAGGGTGCTCCAGGAGAGGGGGCTTGGCTGCCAGGCATGAGGATGGGACCAGCCAAAGAGCAAACCTGGCTGAGCCCAAGCAGTCTTCAGTGCATCACTAGTGCCCTGCCTGGCATTTTGAACAGGGAGAGGTGTCACTGTGTCATTAGGTATTGAAGTGCTCACTGCTTGAGCGTGAGAGCATGTACCTAGGGCAGGATTGTTTTATACTTGGCCTGGATCCTATATTTTTCTGCTGGCTTTTGCTCCCAGGCTCTGTGACACTTGGCTGGACCATGAGCAGCCCGGCTTGGGCAGCCCTTGCCCTCCAAATGTGCTCTTGGGTTTCCCACCATGTGGTTGCTGGTGCTGCCCCTGACAAAGCTCTGTTAACCGGCCTCTCATTAAAAAGGGGGAGGAGGCTGGAAAAAGGAGCCTCAATTAAGAGAGGCAAAAGTTAAAACATCAAGAAAAGCTTTTAATTGAAGAGCAGCCCTGCAGGGAAAGGCAAAGGCAAGTCAATTGTTTGGCAGTTTTACAGATGGTGATAATATCACACTTTTGGGAGAAAGCAAAGGGAAAAAAGCTGGCTGGGGTGATCAGGAGCTTTGAAGAAGTAGGACAAGTACAAAAGGAATGAGAGGGAAAGTGCCACTGTGTGTTGGCTGCTGGCTCCCCATCGCAGCCTGCTCCCAGGAATGGGCCCATCCCTGGGACCCTGCACCACCACCCCCCCAGCCAGCTCCCTTGCCTGGGATGCAGCAGTGCTTCTCAGTTAGCCAGCTCAGCCAGCACACAGAGAAAGTCCCATTTACCCTGCTGAGTGTGTGACTCCCAGGCTCTGGAAAACTTTCCCCTATTTAACTCAGAATGTTAGAGGAAGGAAAAAAATCATTCCCTATTAACCATACTGGATGGTACTGGTGCAGCCAGTCTGCCTTGCTTGCCTGGGTGCTACCTTGGCAGCAGGCACCTGAGGGAGCAGAACCACAGGTGTAGCCCTGCACTTCTTCCCAGTTTTTCAAATGACCTTCTTCTCCTCTTTCTACTTTTCCCTCTCTTTTATAATTCTAGCTGTATTTGTTGTTGTTGCCCCATCCTGATCCCGTGGGTGCATCCCAAGTGAGGAGACGCAACAGCATTTTCCACAGAAATATCTTCCCCATTTTTGCAGTTTATGACCTGGAGGACCATTTAAAAGAAGCTTTGAATCCCCCTTCTGCATCCCCACTAAAAAAAAAAACCAACCCAACACAAAAAAAAAACCTACCCCCAAAGCTCCTTCCTGTTGCAAATGGGGTGGGAATAACTCAGATAATTTGGTATTTTGCCACTGCTGGATTTTTTTACCTCATTTTTTTTCTTGCAAGGTTTTACTGTTAATAATTCCTGATGGGGATTCAGCATTTGCTCTCTGACACTCTGAGTCCTGGCTGCTGCTCCCAGGAGATGTTGCCCTCCACAGGATAGGGTTGCAATGGCTCTTGCCCATGAATTCAAATGCTCCCAGCAAGATCAAAATTTCATTTTCCTTTTTAGGATGCAGTCATTCAGGTTGAATTTCTCTGGTGACGGGAACAGTGGTGCTACCCTATCTCTGTGCTCACAAATGCAGCAGGGGCTTCCTGGTGGAAAGCATATCGAGGAGTGCAAGAGTGGCTCGACTCCAGCTTAATTGCTCCCAGGAACATAAATATTCCTGGAGGAGGGAGTTCTAGCTGTGAAGGTCCTGTAGCTCTTGAGATCCACCTAGGTTTTACCTCGGCTCTGAATTAGTGGGAAGCATCAGCTGCCATTCTCATTAGAAAGATGCTTCTCTGAAGGGCACCTCACAATGAGGAGGTGGAAACCTTGGAGCTGCTGAAATGGAGGGAGGTGCTCCATTTGGCAGCAGCTATACCCAGGGCTGAGTTTTCATTAATACCTGAGAGAACTGGTTTTCAGGCAGGAGCATTAATAAAAATAGGACGTTTTAACCAATCTGATTTTGTACTGAGAATCACAAGATCCGTAGAGGATTGTGAAAAATAACACTGAAATCACCAAAATTTCCAAGCAGCCTGGCAGGCTGGGTTTGTGGCAAGTCAAATTTTAAGTCCCCTTTTCCCTAAGACCCTTTTTCTAGGCTTCATTCCAAATAAATCCAGGGAGGAGAACTTCACATCTGACCAAAACTAGCCAACCCAGCTCAGCTCTTGCATTCTGGCTAGCACACACATGCAACTAGATGCCGAGGAACAGTCTGCAGCTGGGGAGATATTAGCAAAAATTAGTCAGTGAGTAGTTTAGAACACGGAATAAACTTGAGAAACTTCAGCACTTGTTGGCTAATCACAGGGAAAAAGGAGAGTGAGAACTCTGTGCCTGAATTATTTGTGATGAGTTAATTACGCCGGCAAAGGATGATGGAAGAGAGCAACAGCAGTCAAAATTTTCTGCCTTCTTCCACCTACGCAGTTTTCTTAGAGCCACTCAAAATTAATATGGTGTTCAATATCAGACCCTCTCAAGACTCTGAGCCTAAACATTTTTTGATTTACTGCTCTGTCCAGTAGTACTCTGCCTTATTTTTTTTTTTTTTTGATCTCTTGAAGATGTAAATCAGGTGAGAAGTGAAAGGCTTTGATAATCCAAGGTTCTGCTTCTGCAGGGGAGGTGACAGCCCTCCCCATATGACCTGAAACACTTCAAGATGGGTCAGGGCTTTTACATTGTAAGACCAGCCTAGAAAGAATTTGGTCATATGAAACCAAAAAGCAAAATGCAAAGCCCAGGAGGCAGTGGGAGAGGAAGATGATCCACAAAGAGGCTGAGAGCTCCTGAGGCCATCCAGGGCTAGGACATATGAGGCCAGGAGGAGCATCTCCCATCAGGGTTCAGCTCGGTGAACTGAACCTCCCTGCAGCACTGAGCAGCTTTGTCCATGCTCAACCCCCAGGGACTGGCACTGGGCAGGAGGAGATGTGTGTTTCTCTTCCCAGGTACTTGCAGAATTTATTCAGCTCTAATTTTCCATCCCACTAAAAACTGTGAATCTCACAGGAAAGCTGCTTTCCCATGAGACTTCCCACTGAATCTTGCACATCACAGGGGGCTGCAGAACACCCAGCAAGCTCCAGCATGAGTAGGCTAAGCTAAATCCAGCAGCACAGAGGGTATTTCCCACAGGGAGTGCATTACCTGCTCTGGTGCACACAGCAGCTACCATTTGAGCAGTGACAAACCCTGCTGGGAGCAGCACACCTTTAATTAATGGCAATTTTGCAGAAAATACTGTATGTCCAAAACGACCCTGTGAAGATTTGAGGCATGTGCTCTCGCCCTGGGGTTTTTTAATCACATGTCCTGGGATCTGTTGAAACGCCCAGTCTGTGTATTCTGAGCTTTAGGAGGTTCATGGATTTTTTATGCATTTGGTACTGGATTTCTGATGGAGTTTTGAAACTGGAAAGAAGCCACTACTGGGGACTCTTCAGAGCATGGCTCTTGGCAGCAAAAGAAGGGGGAAAGAAATGGAGAGGGAAAAGCTTAATGAAAATATATATTTGTATAAACAATCAATGAAGATCACATTTGTGTGTTAAACAACCACCTTGAAATTGGTCTGTCTCAAAGGACTGAGCAATTGCAGACTACCTTAGCATGAATGATTTATGACATTCATGAACTTGGCAACAGCATCAGTTTTCCTAAACCTGGCAGCAAACACCACCTGCATATTAAGTGAAGATTTATGATTTATAAAACTCACCTCATTATGCAGAGGAACACGAATTGTCTTATGTGTGCAGTCTATAACTCCCGGGACAGATGAAAAGGCAGCGATGACACACAATTTATGTGTTCTTGCTGCTGAAGCTGGTGAGGGAAAAACAGGAAAAATAACTAGGTCTTTGAGTCGGGTACCTTCAAAGCTGTCCACGTCCCTCTCCCTGCCCCCAAGAATGATGCTGTGGCTAAAACTGCCTATTGAAAAAAAAAAAAAAAAAAAGAAAAAAAAAAGCAAGCAAGGCTTGCAAAGATGAATGGTGGAGGTCATTTGAATCAATGTGCTAAATGATGCCCTCCCTCCAAAAGACACAAGTCTATGAGATGCCTCCATGGAAATGATGTGCTTGGTGTTGAGCTTGTTGCTTGTATTTTTCCACACCCTGTTCTTTTCTAATATTTCTCACCCAAGGACACATGTTCCCAGCTTCAAGGATTGAAGAGTTTTGGTGCTGAAGAGACCAAAATGTGGCATGCAGTTAAGCGTGGAGCTTATGTCCCCCCAGAAAGGACTGAAGCACAAAGCATGTGAGCCCAGAGAACAGCTGCTTCCCTCATTTGGGATCAGGAGAGCATCTGAGAGGTTTGAAAACAAGGCAGGAGTGATGGACTGAAAAATGAGTGACATGATCCAAGGAGAAAACACCCCAGGCCTGAATCTACCCCTGATCTACCACATGAATTTGAGTGAATTGTGGTTTGTGTTTCTTGCTTTCACATTTGCTCAAAAAAAAAAAAAAAAAAGCCCAGAGAGCAGATGCTGGCACAGCTTGACACGTACTGCTGCTGAGGGGCTGTCGAAGGGACCTGAAGCTCTCTGGTTACTGCTGAGAGCAGGAGAAATCCCAGCCCAGGGCTTCCCCTGCGTGCCCAGCATACCAGAGGACATTGACATTGTGTCCTTCACTGCCCTGTCTTGGGCAGGGCTCCTACAGACCAGACAGGGGTGTCTGTGCTGTTTCCCAGGCTCCGGGATGTGTGCTTATGGAGAGGTTCTGGAGCAGAATTGGGAGAGCAGGGCAGGAACATCGCTGCTGGGAGCCAAGGTGTGATGCCCACTCAGCCCATCAACTTCATGCTGCTGCCTGAGGGGTCTGGCTGGTGGGTCACAGGCAGGACACAGGAGGTAATGGGGACATCCTCCAGTTACGCAGCAGGACAGATGTGTGCAGACGTATCTGATCCATTCAGGCAGCTCCTCTCCAGAGCCATGTCCTTCTGAAGGATGGGATGTGCCTTGAGAGCAGCAGTTCAGAGCACACTCAGCCGGCTGGACCCTCAGCCTCACAGCCTGTGGCTAATTACACCCATGAGAGTTGGCAGCAAAGAAACATGTGCAAAGACTTTGGGGTGGTAATTGGCTGCAGTGCTACTTAAATCAATTTAAGTTGCTTCCATGGTTGGCCTGGTTGATTGTGTCTATCCTGTGTTGCAGTTGTCTTTGCAGGGAGCTGGCTTGGGGAAAGTGAGCTGGGGAAAGTCAGCCTGGTGACAGGTGAAGGAGCAGGGACCCCATCAACCCAGGTTCCCCACCAGCACCCCCTACCTCCAGGTGAGTGGGAGCTGCAGGAGCTCCTGTGGATCATGTGGTTTTTGGATAGGTCCCCCTTCAGTAACAAAGGGGTTGGCTTGTGCCAAACATGTCTGTACCCTGGTACGCTGACAAGGCTTGGCTGAGCGGGGCAGCTCAGCAGGAGGTGAGGAGCTGGGGCTGGAGGCACTCAGGTTGTATTCTCCCTCTGCTGATTGAGCAGGGACACAATTCACTCTTCATTTTCTGCGGTAAAAACCTGCATTGAAGCTCTTCAGAATACATATTGGTGCTACTGAAAAGGAGGGAGTCAGGAATGTGAATAATTTTATGTGTTCTTGCCTCATCATCTTATTACCAAGGTAGCAGAGAAGGAGCATTTCTTCTGTCTAAGCACATAGTGGGGAATTTTTCTCCTCCAAATGTTCCCCTTTTATTTCACGCCTGTCTCACGAGGCTGAGCGCAAAATGAAATTATTGTAACTGTGCACATTAAATAAATTGCAGGTTCTACCTGGGCTGGTGTGTTGGCAGCAGCTAATCCAACAGGAGCTTCCTGGCACAGGCCTTGCCAGGCAGGGAAGATTTTCTCTCCTGGCTCTGTATTCAAACAGTCAGCACAAAGCACGGTGTGTTTGCACAGAGGAGCTGCGTGAGGTTCCCGGCGTTGCAGCTTGCGAAGGAAAGGACACGTATTTAGGACGTGACAAAGGAAAGAGTAAGTATGTATCAATGGAGTGATTTATATTGTTTTCAGAATAAAAAGCTGTAATCCAGAAGACAAAGGAGCTGCTGTGCTGTCTGGGGAGTTTTGCATCTTCGAGCTGCATCAGGGACAGGCAGCAGTGGTTCTTGGCTGGGGGATCCGGATCCAGGGAGCTGGTTAAATCACCATGGGGAAAAGGACAGTGGGTAAGAGGCTCAGAGGGAATGGTGCAGTAGCACACCTAGTGATGGCCTGGAGGAGGGAGTGCAGAGTTCCTGTGGCTGTAAATTTGGTGACTGAAAATACCATAGAGGCTGGGGAGGCCAGCAGGGAGGGAGAGGCTTGTGCCACCAGAGGCACATGTGTCACAGGGGAGTGGTGCTTCCAAAGCCATTTAATGAGGCAGAAAGGGTATGTGGGAGAGTGGATGAGCCTGTTCTAAGGCATTGGGTCAGAGCAGGGGACTGGTGTGTGCTGGAAACCCCACTGTAAGCCAGGGGGAGAGGGGACATGTGATGTTAACCCTCAATGGAGGGGTCCCCAGGGGCTTCCCCTGCTCACAAGGTAAGCTGACTGAACCCTTCCCACCTTCGCAGCCTTCCCTGAGATTGTCTCTTGGTGACCTTCAAGTCAGCCCGTCCTCTCAGCAGGTCTGAGACCAGCCCTGGGAGCCACAGCATCCTTTCCAAAACCACTTTCTCTTTGTACCATAGCTGCTTCAGATCAGGGTAAAAAAAATCTGCAGAGTACAGCATTTGGAAGTTTTCATTTGTAACACACTAATTGCCCTCATTATTATGGTTCCTGGAGGCACCTCAGATCCTTATTATGGCAGCTGCAGTTGTGTAGGGGTGAGATGTGGTTTGCTGCTCCCTCTGGTCTCCTGCATTCTCAGCTGAGTGACAGGTCTCTGCCACTTGCACTGTAGGAAGGAGGTCTGGTGAGCACTGGCAGACTCACAGGCAGCCTTCGCAACTGTCTTCTTGCCGGTTTGCTGCTTCTGTGTTGCTTTCTGATTTATTTTGAGATGCTCCACAGGCTGATGCTTGTTGCCTCACTGGAATTGTAGAGGTGAAACCAGGGAAGCCTGGAAGGATAGTGGCGGGCTGACTAGCTTTGTGTTGAATGTCCACCCCAAACCCTCATGTCCTTGCTGCAATCCCCGAGATGATTAGCTAGCCAAGTATCTGGCTGGTGGCTCTTTGCAGCACTGGTACATATGAACTGTTAAATACTCATGCCAAAGAGAAACACCCACATCCCTCCCTGCAAATGGGAGGGCATATTTTTGCCCTTCTGCTCTGTTCCTGTACACTGCACCCTGTTCTCCCCCAGCCAACCCTTCTCCAAGCGCTTGGGAATAACCCTGAACTCGGGGAAGAGTTCTCCTCCACCACCGGGCATGGTGGGACTTGGTTCGTGACTCAGGGTCAGACTGATGCCACTCTGCGTTTGATCCCTCACTGCTTTTTCTATTGGACTTCATTCTGGTGAACAGGAGAGCGCCTGAACTGCCACTGTTTTGGCAGCTGCCTCAACGAGCCTTTTCACACCAGGTCACCTAATCTGTCATTGCTCGGGGTAACCCCAACGCACCTAGGAGCCAGAGGGCAGGAAGTGCCCTCGAATCCCTGCTGGGGGGAAATAATGAAGGTGGAGAAGCTAATGCAGAGCTTCCCACAGGCCTTGTCATGCTGCCAGCAGCCCCAGCCTGTCTTACCACTGGCAATTGCCTCCAATGTGCTTCTTCCACTGAAAACTGTGGAAAAAGCCCCTTTCCATTTGTGCTATTCACAGCAACAGCCTTCTGAGAGAGATGCCTGCAGAGCTCACAAGTGCAGCCGAGTGGCCTGAGGCTTTGCAGGAAAGAAGTTACAGTCCCACTCTGCCCCTCTGGGGATCGAGCACTTGCTCTGCTGCTGATCTCTGTGGGAGCTGCGACAGGACGCACACGTGGAGCCGGCATTTACAGCCTCCAAAGGGCTGCCCTGCTGTGAGCCCAACCTCTGTGGTGCTTCTGAGCAGCCTCACGGCTGGCAACAGTTAACAGAAAGGAAATTAATTGGGTCCCCACAGGGCAGCTCCTTTGCACCATTTGCGTGTCGCTGTGTCACAGGCAGCTGGTGCCTGGTCCTCACTGCAGATGGTTTGACTGGAACTTCCAGTCCCCTTCCTGCCAGACCTTGAGGTCTTCCCCTCTCCCTGGGAAGGCTCAAGGGCAGGGAAGTGCAGGCTCAGGGTGGATCCTGCATGAAGCAGAGCATCCTCTGAGTCACCTGAAGATGGTAAGCTGGAAGCTCTGGGTCTCTCACAGGGAGTGCTCAGTAGGGCACTGAGGGGTACGGCCCTGCATTTTTTCACTGCTGTTGGTCACATAACATGATTTAGGGAGCAGAGGGGACCACAAGGCAGACAGCTTCTGAAAGATCAAGGTGTGTGGGAGGAGGGGGTCACACAAAAGATGTAACAAGTGATGCATCTGAGGACAACTAAAGGCAATATGGAGCCAATGCTCTTAGTGAACAGGTGGTCATCTTACACTTCAGAAGTAGAGTCTTTCAAAATGGGGTTTCTGAGGCCCCCACTGTCTGGCATTTGCTGTGCCAGAAAGGTGGACAGACCAGCACTGACACCTAACTTCAGTCAGAACCCAAGGAGATGTGTCCAAGGCCACTGCGAGTCACACCTGCTGGTGCTTTGTGACGTTCAGAGCAGGAAGATTTGCTTTTACTCTTGTTTTTACCACCTCTGCAGGGTGTCAAAACAGATTTGCCCATTGCTCTGCCTGAGCAGCTGCTGCCACAGAGAAGGGCTGGCTTGCTGCAGGACGGGACACCCTGTGCTCCTGCCCTCGGGGAGGAGCGGTGCAGACGGAGCTCCCGGAGAGCCGCTTCCACGGGCAGTAGCGTTTTGATAGCAGCCCTGCCAAGCCTGGGAGCTGCAGGAGCTGTGAATTAAGCTGTCAGTCTCTCAGGCCTACGATTCGCGGGAGCAGCCCAGCACAGCCAAGCACGGTTGGCTGCTGCCCCTGCCTGGTGATGGGAGAGGGTGACACTTGCAGGCCTTGCGGGATTAGAGGTGGCCCATCCCAGGACCTTATTTGCCTAAGGAAAGATGCCCGAGGGATGGAATCAGGCTTTTGCGAGCCACGCAGGAAGGACCTGACCGGTGATCGGGTGTGTACGCTAATCCCGGCACAGTTACATTGCTGGCATTTACTGGGAATCAACAAAATGGATCCTCCTGGGCAGCCACAAGCAGCCAGAGTCCCCCGCCCGAACGCCGGGCAGATCCCCCACCCGGGCGCTGGCGGGCGAAGGGGCCGGGAGCTCTGTGCGGAGCAGGGATCTCTGTGCCGCCTAGGAGCCCCGGACCAACCCACGGACGTCTCTATGAGACGAGGAGCGCGGGGTGGGCAGGCGCTGGACCGCAGGCTTTCGGATCTCAGGGGTCTGGCCGCAGGTGCCTTTAGGAAAAGCTGTAAAACCGGCACGGCTGGGGCGGAGCGGAAGCGGCGCCGCTCTCGGGCCTCTGCGAAGAGCCAACCGGCACAGCCCCGCTCCCCGTGCTGCCGCCAGCGCCGGGCCAACACTGACAGCCCCGGGCCCGCACCGACAGCCCCGGGATCCGCCCCCGCTGTAGGGGAAGGATCGGCGCGCGGCGCGAGCCCGGCCCCACGTGCCCGGGGGTGTCCCGCGCGTGCGCCAGAGCCGCGAGAAATACGCACGCGCGCCGCCCGCCCTGACGCAAGGCCGCTGCAATCGCGCTGCGTTTTATCCTGTCCGACCTTGAGTGCGCGGCCGCCCGCAGGACCCGGACTGTCCGCGGCCGTTCCGGTGTGCACCGAGCCGCTTCCGCGCCCGTGTCTCGCTCCAGCCCGCGCCGCTCCAGGCAGCGAGCTCTTCCGCTCTCTTAGAAAGACAGCGCGCAGCCTCGCCCCCGCTGGTGGTGTCCGGGCGCAGCGCCGAAAGCGAGGGGAAGGATCAGGCGGTGCTGCGAACAGCCCGTATCGGGGGTCCTGTGACGCGCTCTTCCTCCCCCCGCCCTCGGCCCACGTGGGAGGAGGTTTCCAGAAGAGCCGCGGCTCCGCACGCACCGTTCTCCCGCCGCCGGCCCGCTCCCGCCACTGCCCCGCCATGCTCAGCGCCCGCCGCGCCGCCGCCCGCCTGCCCCTACTCCTGCCAAGGGCCGCCCCTCCGCCACCTGGGCCCGCGCAGGTTCGCTCGGGGGAGGCCTAGGGGAATGCGAGAGGCCTAGCGGGACAAGGGAGGCCCGGGGAGCTGAGGGAGGCCTGAAGGGCGACCGGGGCAGGCGGTGGGGACGTGGGACAGCGAGGAGGGGGCTACGGGGGGTAGCGGGAGGGGCCTGACTGCGGCGGGGCTATGTCCAGGCCGCTGGGTAGAGTTCACTGGGTGGCTGAACCGTGGCGCTGGGCGTCCCAGCAGCCGGCGGGTGAGGAGGGGGTAGCGCAGCCGGAGCGCGTTCCATGTGTCCGGCTTTGTTTTTGAGGTAGTTTATAGTAAAATTGCTAAATTTTTCATCCTCGCCCGTGAAGTAATAGTGAAGATCAGGCTTGGAGAATGATGGGAAGGCAGTGTCAGAGCAGGCCCGGACTCTAAATGCTGCAGCGCTCTGTGCTGGGCGCGCTCGCCGCTGTGTCCCGCGCAGAGCAGGGCTGGGGCTCGGACGGGGGGCGCTGGCCTGCGCTGACTAGCTGGGGCAGCGTGGCTAGGCCGAGTGTCGTGAAAAATTAGCAAAATGTTCACATCTTGGGGCAGTCCTGTTTGAATTAAGAAGATTTGTTAAAGGCTCGTTGTCAAAACAGAAAAAAGGATTAATTCTTTCAGAAGCCTTTAAGGTGATGATTTGTACATGCACAGTAACATCCACTGAAAGAAACCTTAAAGAGCTGCTGCCAAATCTCAACTGCAGATCCTTGAAGGGATGTAGTAGATAATTTGTTGCTGGTCATGCATAAAGCACTGAGAATTGGAGTTAATGTTTATCTGCTGCTGAAGTTTCAGAGTTAATTTGCTGAGATGTCTTTTGCCTGGTAGCATTTGTGTAGGCTGTTTTGTGTTGGGGAAATAGCTCTGCTCTGGTGAGACAAATCAAGGTTATACCAGATGAATAAGGGTAGTAATTGAGTTTTTAGGGATGGCTGAGACTTTCTCAAATTCTTGTTTATTTTGGAGTTAAGTTTTTAAACCAAAACTGTCGTAGGCCCATCTTGCTTTAGAGACTTTAACCTTTTAAAGTCTTGGCTTGAAGATAACTTTGTATTGAAAACAAAATTTTCTTTGTACTATAAATGAATTAATTATTTTATAGACATTCTGGAATGGCCTCAGTCAAAATGTCCTCAGAGCAGCATCCAGCAGAAAATATGCGTAAGTATTTCCTTGTTTTTTCGTGTTTGGCCACTTGATATTTATGTTTACTGTCCTCCACTGATTGTTCAAGTCAGAGATGGAGTACTGGAGCAAACCCAGCAAGGTGGAACTAAAACTTTGCTAAGGCTGTTTCTTTGTCTCTTCTTTTGTTGTTTGGTTTGTTTTGGTGTGGTTTTTGTTTTGGGTTTGGGTGTTTGGGTTTGTTTGGTTGTTTTGGGGTTTTTTGGGGGGGGGGAGGGGTGGGATGGTTGTGTTTTGGTTTGCTTGGGTTTTTTTTCCAGGTGAACTTTTAAGAATTGTTCTTTCCCCATTCTTCTACCACCAGCAGTATCCACCAAATGTGGATTGTTCGGATCTGTCTGACTTTTAAAAGAATAAAAAAACAAATAAACAAAAACAAGCCACCCCAAACATTGTTGGGACACAGTTGTTTTCAAACAGCTTGTGCATTTTAATTGCTTGTTTTTCTATTTGCCAGATAATGGGAAAAGAGTGGCAGTTAGTTGTGTAACTCAGTCAGATGGCTGGTGCTGACTCAGGCCCCAGGCTGTGTGTGTTGGGAAGGCTGCCTGGAGCTGGTTCGTGCAGAGCCCCCAAGCAGCTGCCTGTGTCCAGGGTCGTGGCTTTGTCTTGTTTGAACTGGGTTCAGAGTGACCGAGTGTCTTGGGGACTGTGAAGCTGATAAACTTGGTCCTGCTCTGCCTTCAATGTGCTTTCCACCCCAGGGCTTTGTTCATAAGGCAAAACAGGAGTTCTCTCCAGCCTTGAGAGGGGTAATAAAGCACTGCTTGAAAGGAGGAGATTCACATTTGTCCTGTGTAAGAACCACTCCCATTCTTCAGAATGAGAATAATACATTGCTGCACAGGGTCAGAAAGATGATTAGCTTTGGCTGTGAGAACCCTGCATGGGCTGAGTAATTTGTTATCTTTGTGTATTCAGCTCTTCATGCTGTGCAGTGATAAATTTATTTATTAGTAGTGTTTAGATTCCAGGTGGATGTTTTTGAACAAACGTAAACCAAGTCATGGGGGGACAGAATTAGTTATAACTTTGTTTTATGTCAGAATCTGTGAGGATGCTGAGAGCGTGCCGGAGCATTTTACTACCTAGAGATTTTGAACAGTCATTTTAATTTTTCCCATCATACACTTTACAGCTCAGAAGCAATTAAAGGTGCTGTTATCGGGATTGATCTGGGGACAACAAACTCCTGCGTGGCAGTTATGGAGGGAAAGCAAGCTAAAGTAAGTGTAAATAGATAAACCCAGCTCGCGTTAGGAGTGTCGGCCGTTGAACAGCTCGGCCGGTGCTCTCCGAGGCGGCGGCTTTGACGTTGCCCCGTTTCCCCGTAGGTGCTGGAGAACTCGGAAGGCGCCAGGACGACGCCCTCGGTTGTGGCGTTCACAGCGGAGGGCGAGCGCTTGGTCGGGATGCCGGCCAAGCGGCAGGCGGTGACCAACCCCCACAACACCTTCTACGCCACCAAGCGCCTCATCGGGCGGCGCTTCGATGACTCTGAAGTGAAGAAGGATATGTGAGTGAGGGTGGAGAGGGAATTCCCAGCAGGGATGCACGGTGCTGTTGCTTTAAATGCAGCCCACCCTCTGTGGGGTCAAACAGCGAGGCCCTCGTGTCTGAAAAGTTCATTGCTTATGTTATGGGGGCTGAGCTCTGTTTTCATAGAAAAACAGACTGGTTTGGGTTGGAAGGGACCATTTAAAGCTCCTCTAGTCCAACCCCCCTGCAGTGAGCAGGGACACCTGCAACTAGAGCAGGTTGCTCAGAGCCCCAGCCATCCTCACCTGGAATGGTTCCAGGGGTGGGACATCAACCACCTCTCTGTGCCAGGGTCTCTACCACTCTCATGGTAAATAGTTTGTTCATAACACGTAATCTAAATCTATGTTCTTTCAGTTTTCCCGCATTAGTTACTAACCTTTTGAAGGTTTTCTGAGAAGTCAAAAGATCCACCCACTAGGCTCTCTTCCCTTAGAATCTTGCAGATGCTGCGCAGAACAGTCAGCATCTACCAAAGGAGACTTCTCCTGTTCTTGGGGTGTTTCCAGTCAAAGCCATGTGATTGTACCTCAGGCTTGTGTTTAATGGTGCAGCTGATTAAAACCTGTAATAGTGTACTGGTACTTCTGGAACCCACTGGATCTGGGGCTGGTGTTGGCAAGTTCAGTATTCAGAACTTGTAGGCGTTGATGTGCTGGTAGGAATTGTAGGGAGCTTGTACTGTGTGTGGATACAGAAGCTGAGTGTGGAATTCTGTTGTTTTTCAGTAAGAACGTTCCATTTAAAATCGTCCGTGCCTCCAACGGCGACGCCTGGGTAGAGGCTCATGGGAAGCTCTATTCCCCAAGCCAGATCGGTGCCTTTGTACTCATGAAGATGAAGGAAACTGCAGGTTGGTACCGTTTAGTCTTGGCCATTTGCACACACAAGTATGACCTTGGTGCTGGGCCATGGTAAATGGAAGTGCTGCAGCCATAAAGACACATCTTTGGTGTGAGGATCCTTGTGGAGCAGGGTTTTGGTACATGGGGATGGGCTGCTAGTCTGCAGGAAGATCAGTGTCTACCTCAGTCTGGCATATGCGTGTAAAACATATTCTTACCAAAACTGAATATGGACTGAGTTGAGTTGAATTAAACACATTTCTTCAGAAGGGGGAGCTCCTTTTCCTCATGAGCTGCAGTCCTTGTGCCTTCCTGGCTGCAGCTGGGCATGGGCTATGGCAGCCATGGGTTTGAGTGGCTTTGTTCTTGCTCAGCTGCTGGATATGTAGCAAGAAAGGGAGTGTTCAAGGGACCCAATTGTTGGGCTGAGGGAATGGCTTCCTAGCCAGTGGTGAGTTTAAATCACTAGGGGAAGTTACTATTGGACTGGGGAAATGGATTTGTTGTTTTTTGTTAGTGGGTTGTGGTTAGTTGTTTTGTTGGGGTTTTTGTTTTTTGTTTTTTTGTTTGGGTTTTTTTTGTTTTTTTGTTTTGTTTTGGTTTTTTTGTTTGGTTGGTTGGTTTTTGTTTTTTTGGTTTTTTTCGCTCTCCAATTCCTTACATGTTTTCTGGGGAAACTGAGTATAATACCTATTAATGTCCATAATAATGGTCAGTAGGTAGCCACCTTCTACAGCCTTGTTTGGTAAATATTGTGGATCCGGAGATAAGTATTTGGAGGGTAGGACCAAAGGGTGTTGCTGAAGCTCCTTCCAAAGTTATTTTTTTTTTTTTTAGTGTTAGCTCCTGGACACTTGCTAAATCTCCACCCAAGTGTAAAATATGAATGTATGGTATGTGAGCATCTGGGTGTGATGAATCTGACTTTGAGGATGGTGTTCCCTGTTCAGCAGGGATCTGTTTCCTATAGGTCTGGTGGCTTTTGCCATGGATGGTGCATGAGTTGAATTATGGAATGCAAGCAGCACAGAACAGTGTGAGGGCTCTGCAGGGCTGATGTGTGGGTGTAAATCCTATGTGCCTTCTCACTGTATCCTGCATTTTCTTATTTTTCAGCAGGTCTGAACCTGCATTTGATGTCATCTTTCTAAGTTAGGATGTAATTGGTGTTTTTCCTGACTCACCATCTCAAATGCCTGTGAAGTTAGTAAATGTGCATTATTTATAATAATGTAACATTATCTTCAGCAGGCTCTATAAACAGGATGAAAATGAGTAAGTTTTAAGTGCATCACATGTTGAACACTCCAAAGAAATGGAAAACAGTCCCACACACTAAAAATGAGCTCCCAGATAATACTCACTAGTGGCATCTAGTCACTGACAGAATTGCAGAGGTGCTTTGCCGTCCTGTCAGAAGTCCACAAACTACTTTTATGTGGAAGGACTTGATTTCTGCAGGCCCTCTCTATATCTTCCCAGAAAGCATCAGGTTCTTGGTTCTGTTTTCTGTTCTTAGTCCAGGAGAATTATTTTAAACTATGTAATAGCAACTTGGTGGTATTCTTGTCTTGTAAGGATGCTTTGTCTCCTTTTTCCTCCAGAAAATTACCTGGGACATTCAGCCAAGAATGCAGTGATCACTGTTCCTGCTTACTTCAATGATTCTCAGAGACAGGTATTCACCAAGCTGTAAGATTTTTGCCCTTATAAATTGCATTCAGTATCTCTCTGTAGTCAACACTCTCCTTCTCTTCCCCTCAGGCTACAAAAGATGCTGGGCAGATTGCTGGCTTGAATGTTTTGAGGGTGATAAATGAGCCAACAGCAGCTGCACTTGCCTATGGTCTGGACAAGTCTGAAGACAAAGTGTAAGTGCCTGTTGATAACTCCCCTCTTCAACAAGCATGTTGTAATTTGCTTTGGAAATGCCCCTTCTGCTTTCTGAGTTTTAAAATCATCAGTTGGAATGCTGCCAAGGTAGACTGGGAGCTGTGAGTCAGTGCTGTGTAGTGTCACGCCTGTTCCTGCCAGCCATACTTGTTCAGGAAAGTGAGTTTGTAACTTGCAGCTACAACATAATTAGGAAAGCTGAGTGACAGATTAATTACCTTACCCACTGGTAGCAGTGACAGGCGTGGCTGAGGCCAGCTGGGTGAGAGACTGGCACTGTTGGTGCTCAAGTGTCACATAAGAGGTGCACTGAGGTTTGGTGCCAGGTACCCACAGCTGATACGTTCTTCCCTGGCTGCCTTGAGCCTTCCAGTACTGTCACAGGTGGTTATATAAATGCAGGGAGTTTTGTTACAGATTCTGTATTTCTGATGTAAATGACAATGCTGTGAAAGCTTCACATTTTGAAAAACATTTAATAACAGTTGTGGTGCTCCTCCTGCCCTTGTCACTGGACACGTGTGTCTTGTTCTGAAGAAGGCACTGCCTTCTCTGAAAGAACAGGCAGGGCTGAGCATTGTGCAGCACATCTTTGAGAGGAGACTCCCACCTTGACTCGGAATGCTCATGTGTGCTGAGCAATTTGTTTACTGCTGTCTAGACAGGCTTTTACCTTGTGGACAGCAACATGAATTCCGTGCGCTCCACCTCCCGAGGAGAGCGAGTTTAGAGCCAGGCAGCTTTGTCCAGCAAGTGAAGGGTGATGTTTTTCTGCTCTGCTCCCATAGCATTGCAGTCTACGACTTGGGTGGTGGCACTTTTGATATTTCCATTTTGGAAATCCAGAAGGGAGTCTTCGAGGTGAAGTCCACCAACGGTGACACTTTCTTAGGAGGGGAAGATTTTGACCAGGCTTTGCTACAGCACATTGTAAAAGAGTTCAAACGAGAGGTAAGAGGTCCCATCTGCGTTCTGCCTTTTCTGTCTTACACTGGTTTTCAACCTCACTTCACTTCTTCTATAAAAGAATAATGGGGGTTTTCTTAAATGATTCAAATTGGGCTTGTGATTTATGGCACAGTTGAAATTTTAAGAGTACTGGACACCTGTTAGCCTGGATTCCAGTTCTTGCACTTGTTTTCTTGAGGAGGAATATTCCTTTCCTGGAAGGTGCAGACTAGTTCTGCCTTTTTTTCCTCTAGGAAATAGCTTATTTTTTAGTCTGCTTTTTTTCCATAGTCTGCTTATTTTTAATAATTAAAATCTGCAGTCCAGTTGCATGGGATCAGCAGAAGTGCACCTATTGGGCTGCATTTTTGCAAGCATCTTCACAGTCAGGAGTGCTGGGAAGGTGAACTGCGGTGAAGAGCAGCTCTGTGCAATGTTAACCTGTATTATTTGTCACTTAGATGGGTGTTGACCTGACTAAAGACAACATGGCCCTTCAGAGGGTGAGAGAAGCATCAGAGAAGGCAAAGTGTGAGCTTTCCTCATCTGTGCAGGTAGGTGACTTGCTTCAATGAAACATTGTGATACCTGGAGTTCTTGAGGTGGCAGAACATGCTTCTATATAACCAAATGGTATCTCTTTAAAGCCCTTCAGCAGGGAGACTGTTCAGGAGCACAAGTAGTTGTCAGAAGCTGAGAATGTTGGCAGGTGCTGGATTTTGTCTTCTGGCACCACTTCTCGTCTTGTAGAGAATGTGACCTTATTCCCAACTTCTTACGTATTTCAGAAGTACGAGGGAATTTAGCTGCATCTAGTGCTACTGGAAGCACTTGTGGCTTTATGCAAGCAGTTCCAAAACCCTGGTGCTGCAAATGCACTGAAACATCTAATTTGTTTAATAGCAAGAAGTAATTTCTGTGAAGAATCTTTGCTTATTTGCCTATAGAGGATTTGCCTTAACAATGGGCACCCCCACCCGCTTCATGTATTGATGCATTCAAGCTTGTGCTTTATTCACTACTAAACAAGGAGCATGGGGGTGTAATAGACTTGCCTAAGTGAAATTAAGGTCAATTATATAGTAATTGAAATGGGGACTGTGCCAGTTCCTAGCTTCTGAATAAACATAATTTTTTTTTTTTTTGATGGTGGTCTTTTTGTTGGCCACTGAGGAGCTCATAGCAAGGAGTTTAGGCCATTCACAATGGATGCATAGTTCTGCCAGAGACATAGCAGGCTCTGTTTTACTAGCTCAAGAGTTGGCAGATACAGGATGGTCATACCAGGAAAAAACAGGATTCCTTAACCCTTTAGCTGTGAAGGGAAAACAACTTCCTTTTGGTCCTATTTTCCCCCTAATATTTTTGACCATGTTATTTATAAAATGAATGCCCACCACTAGCCAGTAACAGAGGATTTATTGTATATACTGAAATCTCTAGAGCTTAAAGCATTAATGTTTTTAATTGCTTTGATTTATAGTATCTTTTGATGTCAGCATGACTCAGCACTTGAACAAGATGGTTTCAGTATAAGATTGGCTTTAAAAATCCAGCATGTGAATTTGTAAATCATTCACAAATAGCCATGAAAAGTGGGGATTATGGCTCCAGGCACTGATGATCTTTGTTAAATTGCAACAGACTGGCTGCCAAACATGAGTTTGCATTTAGAAAATAATCAGGAGTTATTTCTGTCAAGTAGCTTACCTTGTTATTACCTTACTACCTAACATCTCTCAGATGTTAATCACTTGTGAAAATTTTTTGGACCTCTGGAGGTGGACAACTTCTTCCTGTGCTAAAGGCAGAGGATTAAGGCTGTCACTTGTAATGTTTCAGCTCTTACCTCCTGGTTCAGATAGAAATGAAATTGTTTTGCTTAATGATAAAAGACCTCAAAATAACCCAAGATGAAAATTGGAACTTAACTGTGAGAAGTGTAATAAAATCATTTTCCTCTCTCATCTGGGATGTCAGACATGAAAATACCCCTCCTGCCATTTGCAGAGTGGGCTGCAGAGGGAACAGGCACACAGCTGCTTCAGTAGAGGCAGAGTAAAACCTATATTTGATCTATAGTCTGTATACAGCTGTCATATTTCCAACTCCTGTTTCTCACTTGGTGTCTGTGTGCTGCAGACGGATATCAACCTTCCATACCTCACTATGGATGCCTCTGGACCAAAGCACTTGAACATGAAGCTGAGTCGCTCACAGTTCGAGGGCATCGTGGCTGATCTGATCAGAAGGACAGTAGCACCATGCCAGAAAGCCATGCAGGATGCTGAAGTCAGCAAGAGTGACATTGGTGAAGTCATCCTCGTTGGTGGCATGACCAGAATGCCAAAGGTATGAGCCAAGTCCCTGTTACAGGCAAAGCTGTCCCAGCTCCCTGGGCCTTCTGTTAGGAGTGACCTGTAACAAGAGGTGGGAGCTGAAGGCTGCAGGTGCAGAGCAGCTGTGCTAAGCAGTCACATGAAAGCAGCAGCAAGGGCCTTGCTGTGATGGTCTAATGAGCTCAGATCTGGGGGCTGCAGCTGACTTGCACTTCACAAAGATGAGTGGGAGGTATCAGGAGTTGAAAATCCACTCTGCTTTCTGATGTGGACTGAACATAAGCAGCATTGTTCAGTTGCAGAGGATGTTCTCTTTTGGTGTGAACTTCAGTGTGTGATCAAGGTACACGTCAGTGACAACAGCCTGTCAGTAATCCTTGCCTTCCAGTGGATTTCTCCCTCTGTGGAGCACTGGAGCTACCTATGAAGACACTGCACTAGCAGAATGGCTGTTACCTGCTGGCTGCTTGAGGCTGGGTGTTGTCAGGTGTATTTAACTGGCTGTTCCAAACACTCATTACCTTATACCTGCCCCTAGTATTCTGTGGTGCTAAACACCAATGGGTGTAATTTAGGAAGTTACTCTGCTGACATGCAGAGTCTTGCAGCTGAGGTTCTGGCTGCTGGTGGTTTCCTGGTCTCGCTCACAGCAGTACAGAACACAGTCCAGCTCCCCTGAAGTTGGAACTTAACACATACATACAATGCTCTCTTGAAGGGTACAGCTTCTGGGCTCAGGATCATCAGAATTTCATTCCATAGAGATCAGTCAGGCCTGGGCTGTGTGTTAGCTGTTAAGATTTGTGATTTGCAGTCCTTGAGGTGTGTACATGGTCCTGCTTGGGATTGATTTGGCATTTGGTGTGGGGGTTTTCTCCCTGGCCTGGTGTTTGGAGGTGATAATAGTGTGTGCAGAAGGTCACCCAGGCAGGGGAACCAGAGCAACAAGATAAACAGAAGCTGCTGCTCTGGCCAAAGCTCAAGTTGGAGTAACTGTGCTGACCTTCCCTGAGTCCCAGTTGGGTAAAGGAAAAACAGTGTGGTTAGCTGTGTGTGAAGTGAGGAAAACGCTTCTATAAGTGGAGAAGCTCTTCCTGAAACATTGTATATCCTTCAGAGGTGGAAGAAAGCTCTTAAATACTGGTTTATGGTTTGGTTGGTTTTTTCCTAAGTTTTTTATTAATTTTCTTTTTTCTTACCCCCTTATGACAACCCCAGCATCTGTGGCTTTGAGCTTACATAATGCCTTCCTAAGTGGTTGCAGTTACAGCTCTGGCTCTGAGATCAGTGCTGTGTGTGACACCCAGCCCAGAGCCTTCTCTCATGTGCATTGAGGTGTTTCCTTCACCCTGCCAGGAGGGCACAGGCCTTCTTTGGAGCATTTATGTAGGCAGCACTCAAGGGTGGTTAGAAGTACTGTTTCTTTTGTCCTCTAAAATCCACCTCCAGAGGGAAAGACTTGCACTTAATTCTATGCTCTTACATGAAGTGTCCTCCATTGTGATGAGCACTCTCAGGTGAAATGCAGAGGAGGAGGAACTTGCTCACAGCCCAGGTTTCCTGGCACATCGTGCTGTGCCTGTGGACACCCCACGTGTACTTGGGGAGCTGTGACTGGGAACCATGCCCCACACCCTTCCCTTGTAAGGCAGAGGAGGGACTTGAGCTGTGCTCTGGTGCAGACACCTTACTGCGTTATCCTCTAGATAACTTAGCAGTAAACCTGTTGCAGTCATGAGCACATCCTTCTGCCAGGGCAGAGCAGTGAAAATAGCTCAGGCTGACACAGCAAATCTGTTTCACTGGTGGAACAGCCCAATGAGTATGAAAATAATGTAATTTTCCTTTTTTTATCTTTTATTCCTCACAAACAAGATTAACTGACCTCCTGCTCTGGGTTGTTTTGTTTGTTTTGGTTTTTTTCCTTCCCTGTGCTCTGCCTCTGCAGCTGAACCATCCTTGACAGCTCTGTGCTGCCCAGTGTTGACTTGTACAACTTTCCAGGGAGTAGGAGTCCTTGACTTGACTCCTGCTTTGTAAGCCTGGAGCAGCCTTTTGAATATGCCTGGGTTCTATTAAAGGACTTGGTGTAGGTTGACTTGAGGCTGGCAAACTTTATGCCAAGAAAGTCTCCAGAGAAAGGGTTGTCCAGACTGAAAAAAGTCCATTTCCCAGGGTGTGTGGAAGACTGGGATTTAGGGAGCAGTCACAAGCTTGAAGCTTAGTATTTCTATCACACCACAAGGTTCCTTGGCAGCAGGAGCATAACGATACAAACCTGTAGGCAAAGCTGGCGCGCTCTCGTGGGCACGGCGCTGGGCAGTGGTGGCTCTTGCTGCAGACGAGCTGTGCCTCTTCCCTCCATTCAGGTGCAGCAGACTGTGCAGGAATTGTTTGGCCGTGCTCCCAGCAAAGCAGTTAATCCTGACGAAGCCGTTGCTATCGGGGCAGCCATTCAAGGCGGCGTGTTAGCCGGTGACGTTACTGACGTGCTGCTGCTGGATGTAACTCCCCTCTCCCTGGGGATTGAGACGCTGGGAGGTGTCTTCACAAAGCTCATCAACAGGAATACCACCATACCAACTAAGAAGAGCCAGGTATGAACTGACTCGAGATGGGTGGGTCTTCTGTGGTGGTGGCCTCAAACACCCAGTGAAGGATACCCAGAGCATCACAATAGGTAGTCGTGTCTCCTCATTCTGGCAAGGAGAAGCAGTGTAGAAATCGGGTTTAATATTAGCCACTGAGCTGATTATTAGTGTACGCAAGAGGGGAGGTAAATTGAGTTACTGAGTGCCAAGAAACCCCAGGGTGTTTATTGCCTGGTCAGCTTTGCGGTGTGTGCCGTGATGTTAACTGTCAACACATCATTCTGAAGAATTGTGTGGAGACCTTCTGTAACTGAGCACCACGCTCATCTGAGAACACCTTTCTTGGTCTCTATGCCTCAGAAGGGATTCTTTATTTCCTTTGTTGTAAGTCCCTGGTAAACTTGGGTGTGACACCCCCCCCCCTCTTCGCATTGCCTTGTCTGGGTCTGCTGGTGTCTGCTTTTGCTGATAATACTTGTTCTGTCTGGGGCGTGGGACTGGAGCAGGAGTCTTGCTGGTGGTAATGCCAGGCTTTCACTGGAGCCTGCTGCTAGTGTGGCACTGCCAGTTGTCTTGTGCTCAAGTACATATAGGATGAGGTGCCATTGAGCTTGGCTGCTGCTAGTCCTGGTGCTTCAATGTTTTGTTAGAGGCACAGGGGAACAATGAGTGTTTAATGATTCTTAATCTCTTTGAAGTAGCTTCACTTTATTCATTTCATTGTTGTTTAGTCAGCTTGTAACTTCATCAGTTCTTGGGTTGCTATTTTCTGGCTATCCGGTAACTTTCTGTTCCTTTTCTGCAGGTATTTTCTACAGCTGCTGATGGACAAACTCAAGTGGAGATTAAAGTGTGCCAGGGAGAGAGAGAGATGGCTAGTGACAACAAACTTCTTGGCCAGTTCACATTGGTATGTTGGCTACTCGGTATTTGTGACTTCAGACATGACCTTCTTTGAGAAATTCAAAGCCTTCTCCATTTCACTTGACCCCTGAAGGCAGTGTTGAGGAGGAGTCATCTTACAGAAGACACTTGACCTGATTTGTAGTAAAAGAAACAACAAAACAGTCTCTAAAAGCACAGCCTGTGTCTGGGACAGCCTTTTGGTGGCCAGGGAGCAACTAGGGTTTGAGAAGGAGCTCGGTTTCTGAGCAGTCTTATGTGGCACATGGGTTATTGCAGCTTTATGGCCTGGTCACCTGAATAGCTCTGTGCAGTAGATATACTGAAGGCAGGACTTGCCTCTGGTGTCCCAAAGCCCTGACCTGGTACAGTTCTGTGCTACCTGGGGTCCCTCAAGGAACCCACTTCCAGCCTTGTACTGCTTTTCAGTGCATGGCTGTGGAACTGCCCTGCTTCCTGGAGAGCAGGTGTATTCAGGGATTCCTGCCTGATTCCTAACCAGCTCCCTGAGCAGAACTGGTCAATGTTGGCAAAGTCTGGTGCTGTTACCTGTTGTCCAGACTTCACATTGCTAAAAGAGCCCTGACAAAAGAAGGGGGGCTGCTTTTCTCTAGTGCTTTTGAAGGAAACTGTGCTGCCTGTCGCTCTTCTAAAATGTCATTGAAGTGTACTCATGTCCAAAGCTGAGGTAACAGCATCCTGCCTTGTCCATGGAAGAGGGGCTTGGTTAGCAATAAATAAAGCGAATCTTTGTTTTGACACCAAAACTGGGGGTTACCTCTCACGGTGTCTGTGCACTTGTCCTGTGTGAATATCCATATCCTCTTAAATCTGCCAAGATACTCCTAATTCACCACGTGATGCCAGCAAAACTTTAGAAGACTCTGCTCTGAGGGCTAGCTAGTAGTTGATTAAACTGACAGAGCACCAAGCTAATGTGCTTAGCACCATGTCCCAATGGGAGCTGATGTCTCGAGCACCTCTCATTCTCAGGTTGGGATTCCTCCGGCGCCGCGCGGCGTGCCCCAGATCGAGGTCACCTTTGACATCGACGCCAACGGGATCGTTCACGTGTCAGCCAAGGACAAAGGCACCGGCCGCGAACAGCAGAGTAAGTGCTCTGAGTGCTGCCTGGGGAGGAGGAAGGGTGTGGGGCAGTGGTGGTCCAGAGCATGCTGGGCTCAGAGAAGCACTGAGTGACTCCAGAGGTAAGGGACAGCTGCCTTCATGGGCAGTCAGGGGGTGAGGACTGTGTGATATTTTGCTTGATTAAGAGTGACGATGGCGTGAGTAATCCCTTGCCAGGCCAGAGTAGATGCAGTTAAAGTCAGCTTAAGTGCCTCCTCAGTAAAGGAGGGCAAAGAGTTACTGCAAAATGATGTGGGGAAGAGGGAGAAGGGAAACCTGACCTGTAGTTTCCTTTGAGGATGTAAAGCTTCAATAAACACATGGTGCTCTGTTTCCCACCGATGGAGATTGCTGCTAGTGGGTGCCCTCACAGATCAGAGAGAGTTGAAGCATCTGCCTATACCAAGGCTGGGGAAGTCCTCACTGGCAGGGTTCTATCTCTTGACGAGTCATTTTGAACTATGTGTCAGTCCTTTGTTGGTCTGGCTGCCTGCTATGATGGCCATAACCATGATTCTGCCCCTATGTTCTACTCTTGAGACACCCCCTGCAGTGCTGGATTTGGCTCTGAAGCCCCCAACACAGGAGGGACATGGAGCTGTTGGAGTGGGTCCAGAGGCCACAAACACAGTCAGAGGGCTGAGACAGTTGGGGTTTTTCAGCCTGGAAAGCTCTGGTGAGATCTTAATGGAGCCTTCAAGTAGCTGAAGGGGGCCTACTAGAAAAAACAGGGGAGGGACAAGGACTTACAGCAACAGGATGAGGGTTAATGATTTTAAATGGGAAGATTAATTATTTTTATGTTTGTGCTTTTAACCTGCTGGAACTCTCCTTTGGTTTGAGGGCTTTGTGTCCTCTGTTGCCAGGAGGAGTAATGAAAGGGCAGTCAGAGTGAGTTGCAGAGCTGGGAGCTCACTAAGCCAAGGTGTCAGTGCTTACCTTGCCTGCAGCATCACTGCTGCTTCAAAGACCATCTGCCTTTGTACTGCCACAGGGTCTTCACGGGTGCAGGGCCCTGAGCAAGATACTGTCACCAAGGGTTTGGGAAATAATACTCTGCTTTCCACAAAGAGCAAAGGACATTCATTACTGGTGCTTATTCTCTAATGCAGTTGTTATCCAGTCTTCTGGTGGCCTTAGCAAGGATGAAATTGAGAACATGGTGAAGAATGCAGAGAAATATGCAGAGGAAGACCGGCGAAGAAAGGTACCGTGGCTGTTACAGCATCGTCCAGCCTGTGGTGTCCCTGCTGGGTATTGCTCTTCTCTACTGTTAACTGTGCCCACCTCTGGAGCAGCTGCACTTATCCCAATAGCTGCTTGCTTCCTTAGATTCAGTTTACAGTCAAGAGTTGCAGGAAGGTCTATTCAGAAGCATTTACAGTGGCTCTCAGCTCCCTGATGGGAGGTTGAGCCAGGTGGGATTGGGCTCTTCTTCCAAGGAACAAGTGACAGGACAAGAAGAAACAGCCTCAAGTTTCCCCAGGGGAGTTTTAGGTTGTACCTGAGGAACAATTTCTTCCATTCAGGGGTTGTCAGGAGCTGTCCCAGTCTGCTCAGGGCAGTGGTGGAGTCCTCATCCCTGGAGGGGTTTCAGAGCTGTGGAGATGTGGTGCTGAGAGACATGGATTAGTGGTGCCCTGGCAGTGCTGGGTTAATGGTTGAACTTGATGAGCTTAAAGGTCTCTTCCAACAGAAGTGCTTCTATTACTTGGATTTTGTGTTTGGGATGGGTATCTCACCCTGTGTGATATATCTTTGTGTCCCAGAGTCCTTCAGGGAGGAACTGAAACAGCAGTGAGCAACCTCATCTGCTCACTACCCTGGTCAAAGGGCCTTGCAGCTCTGGCTGTGCTCTTTGGCATCACCACTGCTTGCTGTCTCTCTGCCTGCTCTCTTGGATGTTTATTTCAAACCACCTGGGTTGTCACAGTGATGCTTAATTATGGGGATATTTAAGCTACTATTTCTGAGCTTATGTTAAACCTCACTTTTTAGAGCCTGACAAGTAAAGCTGCACCTCAGCCTCTTCCTTTCTAGGTGGGAAGTTGCTTTCCATAGTACTGCAACCTTGCTGTGGCCTCTGGAATGCCATGTTCGCCTGCATATGGCATTTGCTCTCGGTGCAGGTGAAGCCCTCAGGTGGTGCTTGAAAGCATCACAGACTTTGTCAAGAAAAGAGTGACACTTGCCATGGTTGGGTGACTTGAACCTGTGTTATACAGGATTAATGGTTGGAACTAATCGGCTTAATGAGGGTAGTACTAATGAATTATGCTGCTAAATACAGAGCATTGTTTTTCAAGTGGATGCAGCACAGGCCTGTTCTGGGCTATGTCACCAGCATATGCCAGGTGATGGCTGCAACTGGCACATTGAGCTGCTCAGTATTTGAGCAGTACTGTAAGTCTCACCCTCAGGAAAATGCATTGAATAAATTCACTAAGAGCAGCATTGCCTTGCCTCAGAACCTCTAAAGCCACAAAGCATTGGTGTATAGACATTTGCAGGTCAGATTCAGAACCTTTGAAGACCTTGGGTCTCAAAGTCCCACTGTTTAACCACATGGCTGCCCTGAGGTACACCTCAGCTTGTGGCCTAGCGTTTGAAGAGGCTGCTGCACTGAAAATTTTTCCCTGTAGGCTTGACTTTGTATCTTATATTGCTAAGTTGTTCCCTGTTGTAGTCCCCAAGTGGGACTTGTTTCTGTCCCGTGAACCATCAGATGAAGGTGACAAGGCTGCTTGCTTGACTTAATGCTTAATTTGCATGACAGTAATTGTCAGTGCACTCTCATTGCACCTTTCCCATCATGGTTTTACTGCCATGGAATATGATGAAGGCTTAAGCAAGAGGTACTACTTGTCTGGACTCAAAATCCTGCTGTTAACTCTATAAATCCCACAAAGAGTGAGCAGACAGTTTAGAAACAAAATTATTTGTCATCAGCTTCCTGCTGTAAACGGTTAAGTCTTCTGAAAATGTTACACACCCTTGTTCAGGTTGTCAGGTTGGCTGTCATTTCTGATGGAGAGGGCTGGGTGTCCCTAGTGCTCCTTACCTAGCACAGGGGAGTTTTTCTACTGTTGAGATGTTACAGGTATTTGTAATAAGAGGCCATGAGGAAAACAACCCAGTATTGTAGTTGTTCTAGTGCCCTTGTTGCTGGAGAAGCTTAAGAACATTTCCCAAAAGCTCTGTTGCCTTCCCAAGGAGCAGAGCAGAGGGAACTGTGCTGTCCCTGACGTTGCTGGCTTTTTCATGCTGCACTAGTTACTGTCCCTTCCAGGGAGGTGGGTTGGAGTGTGAAATGGTGAGGGCTGCCTTGCAGAGACTGCCTGGCCAGGGCATCTAGAAACGCTCCACTTGCATTTCTTCTTCTCCCCTCTTGCCATTAAGAAGGAGCCTGGGCAGGAGCTAAGAAGAAATTTGGCAGTTTGGGGAAAGAAATGCCAGGTGCTGGTTCCTGGGTAGCCAGCTGGTATCAGCAGGGATGGGCAGCAGGCCCTGATGAGCTCTCTCCCCCAGGAACGTGTGGAAGCTGTGAACATGGCCGAAGGCATCATCCATGATACGGAGTCTAAGATGGAGGAGTTCAAGGATCAGCTGCCTGCAGATGAGGTGAGTAGCTTCTGATCTTAACAGATCTTTGCTCAGCTTCTCCCAGCTGCTCTAGCCAGTGGCACCCCTTCTGTTTGTCCATCCACACTGTGGATGGGTGGTGCAATCATCAACTCTTCTTCTGGTTTGTGCACTTTGAGCCGGCTGAGTGTGGCTGATGGGAGGATCTAAGGATGCACCTAGAACAACATGACTTGAATAATAGCAGATATCCTCTTTCAGAGCATGAGTTCAGTGTCACTGAAGATCTGAGAGCCTGGGAAAGTCTAAATGAAAGGTTTCTGCATGAATTATGTCCTTGACTTGGCTTTGCAGTGAGGCGGTTTGGTAAGAACCGTGCTGTGGTCTGTGTGAGAGGAGAGCTCTGCTCAAAAGCTGGAGATGACAAGCACTGCCTGCCAGTATGTCAGCAGAGGGACAAAGGCAAAGCTGCTCTGAGGGTCTGGCAGTACAGGCACAGCACCCAAGAACTTGGGAGGCAATGAAAAAATTACTGTATCTGTGTCGCTGTTTTTTTTCCTGTCTTTGGAGGGGATATTTAGTATCAAGAATGCTTTTCACTCAGAGTGACAGTTTAATTTCTCTAATGAATTTCAAAAGCCAAGATTGCACAGTCTTACAAATTAACAACTCTGGGAAGCAAAATCAAAGGGCTTCCAGGAGATGTATGAGGGAAAGAGGGTATAGTTCACCGGTGAGTAGCCTCTGACTAGTGCTTTTAAGTACTGTTTTTCAGCATAGTATCTCACTAGGATGGATATTGACTGCGTTTGGGATTATTGTCCCTGGAGTTTTCTCTCACAGGAGCACAGAGCCTAAATCCCGGTTCCCTGCAAGTACTGTAACAGTTTTGGGGGGAAAATACCAAGAGAAGGTGGGTAGCAGTGCTGAGAGGAAGCCCTGTGCAGCCTGGATGGAGATGACACAGGCAGCAGTGATCGGTCTGGATGAGAACTGCCCACGTTCTGACTGAAAATGCTGCTGAGCAAGTGCTGGGGCTGTCCCCCAGTAACCTCGCTGCTCTGGGCCTGCCTCTGACAGTGCCAGTCTGACAGAGAAATGCCAGACTGCGTGGAGGCTTTAACAGATGGCTACAGGGGCTGGGATGAGACCATCTTGCTTTTGTTTGCCTTGCTGCTCCTTCTCCCACATGCCACAAAGGGATTAAACAGAGTGGTGAAGGGCCTTACTCGTTGGCTTTCTGACAGTGCCTTAAATATAGCTGAAAACCAGCTTTCTGTTCCCTTTACCCTGGCTCCCGGGGTGACTGACTCACTGGCGAGGTGTGCCAAGGAGAGCAGCTCTCAGCCTTGGCAGGTTCTTCAGCCTCTGCAGGGCTTTCTATCCTCTGTGTCTCTGCTGAGGCAGCAAACAAGGGACCAATTAATGCCAACTGTGGCATGTTTAGTGAGGTGGACAGGTGCCCACTGGGGGTGGAGCACAGCCCCTGCTCCCTGCAGACTGTGTGGCTCAGTCAGACTTAACCTCATGGCTTCCAGAAAAAGAAGTGGTAGTTTTGCTATTGCCCAAAGGTGGGTGAAATGGCAGGAATGAGATTCTCAGTGGAAAAGTGCAGGATTTCATCTTGGGGTTTTTTTGTGCTTTATTTGCAGTGCAACAAATTAAAGGAAGAAATTGCTAAAATGAGGGAACTTCTGGCTCGTAAAGATACTGAAACGGGAGAAAACATCAGGCAGGCAGCAACCAACCTGCAGCAGGCTTCCCTGAAACTCTTTGAAATGGCATACAAGAAGGTAAGTTCATTTCTGTTCTAGAGCCCTCAGATGGGGAGGGGTGAGTGGGGACATCACAAATTCAAGTCAGAGCTCTGTGGAGGTAGCTCTGAGTCTCGGTGCAGCTCCAGCTGAGTGACACTTTGAAGGGGCAGCTGTAGACAGGTAGAGGTAAAGGCCTGGAATCTTGTCCACCTCCCATGTGGACAGTGTTCCATGGAAAAGTGCTGAAAGTTCTTAATAAGGATAATCAAGAACATGGACATGGCTTTCCTGTACACACATAGAGAATGCCTAAAGAAGTATAGTAACATCTGGGCTTTAAGATGATTTTTAAAAAAAGCTTCCTGTTCAGTCTGCCTAAAATTACAATAGCAAGGCCACCAGGACTTTCTTCCCAATCTCTTTCCCAGTGAAGCTGGAGCCCTGGCAGGGTGGGCACTTTGCCTGTGTGGGGAAGTCTCCCATGATGGATTTGGCCCACCCTGCCCAGGTGGCTGTGGTGGTGTGAAGCTCTCCTCACTGTGGAAAGCTGTTTTTTCTGAAGTTAAGGAGAAAATGTCCAGTGCTGCAGTGTGAGTGCGTTATGACCACTGGGAAAGCTTAACTGATGGGAAGGTAATCAATCTCCTCCCTTTGGGAGCAGTCAGGAGTGAAGGCTGTTTCCATTCTCAAGTGGACAGTTACTCTTTGCCAGGGAAGGGTTTCTTCAGTCTAGAATTTATCTAGCTAGGAAGAAAATGTCTAGGAGAAGTGTTTCATTGTTACTACAACTAATAAGTCAACTCTTTCACAGATGGCCTCTGAGCGAGAGGGTTCTGGAAGTCCAGGGGATCAGAAGGAAGAGAAGCAATAAGAAGTCTCTGTCTTGGCTTGACTAGAGTATGAAGAAGAGGTCGATTTTCTTGACGCTTGGGAGAGAAGGGACCTTCCTGAGCAGCAATGGGCAGAATTCAGACTTACTGTGTTTTTGCAGTATTCTATATATAAAATTCTCTAATGTATAAACTTAGTGATGTGTCTGCTAGATAAATTGTCACTTGATGAAAGTTTAATTCATGCCAGTTGAAGTTCCAAGTGTTTGGCCCCATGCTATTCAACCGAGGCACCTGGGGACGCGCTGATTATTTCTTTCTGCTACTTGACACAATGGTGTAATGAATCTGTTCTCCCAGTTTGAAAACCATGTCACTGAAAAGAAGGGTGGGTATAGAAGTCCTGATGGATCTGGGAGGAGTAGGATGCCTGTACAGACCTTCCTTGTGGATCTGTGTACTTGTGAGCAGGTGACTAAGGCCTGTGAGCAGCAGTGATAAGGCTGGTTCATGTTGCTGGAGACCATCCAGATCTGCAGCTGGGGTGGTACCCTTGTTGGGAAGGAGAGGGGTTATTTCACACTGAGCTGTAACATTATATCTTAGAAAAGAGGCTATGTGGAAAACACTTTGCTTGTCTGAGCCTTCTGCTCCATCCTATGTCTGTTCTCTGCTTATGGTAAAACAAATTCCTTGATAATAAAACTGTTATTGGATCCATTCTGGATTTTTTTAAAATAAAAGCAGAAAAGTGTCCAATGCTGAGTTCCTGTTATCCTGGCCTTTGATGGATAAGGTGAGCAGGGGTGTGGCCTGGGAGAGCTCCTGAGGAAGAATAATCATAAGCTGTAGTGATACCAGTGTTCTGGCATCTGCTTTGTTGACATGTAAAAAGAAGGTACCTAGAAAGGAAAAAACAAAAGCCACAAAACAACCACAGCTCCCTTGTGCACTTTTAAGGACTGGAAGGGACCAAGATTGTCTTCTTCAGACACTGAACTCCCTAGCAGCAAGGAGGAGTGTGTCCAGAGAAGGGCAATGGAGCTGGGGTATGGTCTAGAGCACAAGTCTGGTGAGGAGCAGCTGAGGGACCTGGGCTTATTCATCTTAGAGAAAAGGAGGCTGAAGGGAGACCTGGATCTGACAGTTCCTGACAGGTTAGAACCAGATGGGGTTGGTCTCTTTGCCTAAGGAACAAGCAAGATGATCTAGGTCCCTTCCAACCCCTAATATCTGTGAATCTGTGAAGAGGACAAGAGAAAATAGCTTCAAGTTGTGTCAGGGGAGGTTTAAGTTGGACATAAGGGATGTCCATTAAGTTGAACATTCCTTCCCTTTCAGGGTTGTCAAGTGCTGGCCCAGGCTGACTGGTGGAATACCACTGGAGTGGTTTCAAAGCTGTATAGATATGGTGCTGAGGGACAGGGATTAGTGGTGCACTTGAACTTGAATGTCTTTTCCAACTTAAAATGATTCTATGATGGTGTGGCTGGAAGAACCTTCCACTGCAGAGTAGGTCACCCAGCCCCTTGAAGTAGGTGAAAGTAGGGGAACTTCTAAGGAGTAGTGACTGATCTGACTGACTTTTGGCCTGGGCACAAAAGAAGGTGAGGAGGGAGCCTGGTGCAGCTGGAGGAGGAGGTGAGAGGCAATGCTCAGCCTGCAGCACCCAGGGTGTGCTGTGGTGAGGGAATCAGGGGTGCAGAGGGGGCTTAAATGTTGAGCTGCCTGGCTTCAGGCGGACTCAGGAGTTCCAACCCTCAGCTCACTGTTCTGATTTTGCTAGGGGAGTGAGTGGGGCCTGGGGATGTGAACTCTGCCATGGCTGCTTGCAGGCAGGAGAGTGGAGTTCAGTGCAGCAGGCCAGTCCTGTGGGGCTTTCATCTGCCTGGTGGTGTGACCATGGGTCTTTCTCAAGTGGCTAAGTGACCCAAGCAAACTGTGTGGGTCCAGGTCCTTGGGTTTTTTTTGTTGTGTTTTTGTTTATTTCTTAAGCAGGGGGACTTTGTTGCTGGCAGGCTGCAGCAGGTTAATGTGTTTGTGGATGGTGTAACCAGCATTGTTTGTTTCTTGGAAGTTCTGAGGAACATTGGTTAAGGACATGAATGTTCAGAGCAGCTGCTGCTCCCAAGGTGCCATCCAGGTGACTGATGGTGTCTGATGTGTGTTTGACTATGACTGTGTGTTTTGACTATTATGTCACCACATAAGCCAACTCCTGCCTATAGATGGGTTTGGTGATGGCAGGGAGTGCTTGTCTGTGCATCTCCAGAGAACAGTCTTTACAAAACTTGATTGCAAGTGAATTCTGTCCTGGATTTTCTGCTGCTGTCAAAAGTGATCCCCTGGATAAAACCACAGTATGAATAAGAGGAGGAAATCTCCAGCCAAGAAGTCTTTCAGGTCTGAATAGAAACATTCTTAGGTGAAACCATTTTGAAACCACCCTCTGTGGAAGTGTTTCCTGCTGCCTCCTCAAGCCTGCAGCCAGATGTTCGTTCAGCTGAGCCAGGGCAGCCCAGGACAGTGCTGCTGCCTGCAGGGGCTGCTGCTCATAGGCTCCTACCTCTGCTCCTGGATCATCAGCCTGCAGCCTCCAGAGTCCTAAGCTGCTGAGCAGGGTTGGCTTTTACTTCTTCAATGAATTCCTTTCTCTGTCATGGTTTAAATGCATCTTTCATAAATGGTCATTATTTTTTAATGTGCTGCTCTGAGCTCCTCCTTTAGAAGCTAAATTATTGAGCTGGGGAGGGAAAAGTAAAATTGGGTGGCATGTTTCATGCTGAGAACAGTTACTGGCTGTGAAAAACTGCTGGGAAGGCAGAAGATGCTGCTGTTGGACTGTTCCCTCTTGTGAAAAGGTGCCGTTGGGCTGTCAGGAAGGTGCCTCAGCACTGGGAGAAGGGGTGTTTGGGCTTCATTGCCAGTGTGGTTTGCCAGGTAGGCCAGCACACATCTGAGGAATGTACAATGCTACAGCTCTGGAATAAAGTACTGGTCTGTGTATGACAGTAATTAAGAAAAGTTTTGCACGAGTTCTTTAGAGGAAAACAGTACCCGAGTGCTGTTTGTGCTTTCCACCCGCACATCCTCTCACTGAGTCCTCTGCGGGTGGGAGCAGGTCAGTGCAAGGCACGGCCTATTTGGGCTTCTCCAGTTGGGCTGCCTGAAAATATTAACAGTCTGTAACAAACAGCACTGGGGCAGGAGATTCCAGAGTCACAGCTCCTGACTCGAACAGGGGAGGGAAGGCAGAGATTTCAGGCGGTGCAGGGGATCTCCTCTTGCCTGTAGCAGCTTCTTTTCCTGTAATCAAAGCACTCTCCCCCAGCTCAGAGCTGCAGTGCAGCGTGGCTGGGGAGCGAGAACCTGTGCAGGCAGGAGATACTCGGCTGCCTCGGGAACTGCAGGAGAACAGGACGGAGTCTCCTTCTTGCCCGGCTGCCAGCGGCTGCCAGCGCTGCCGCTCCTCTCGCTAGCGGAGCAGCTCGTGGGAAAGTTCTCTCTGATTCCGCGGCTCTGGGAGCTGTCCGGGCTGGGAGACGGGCACTGCTGGGCAGCGGTGGCGGGCAACCGGCGGGAGAGCTGCGGGGGGAGCCGCCGGCAGCGGCTGTCGCGCTGGGGAGGCTGGAGCAGAACGCGCCGCGGCAAAGCGGGTGCATCGGGCTGGGAGGCGGGAACTAGGATGCGCAGCAGGTGCTTTATGGAGTCCCTGCGTTGAATCGGAAGGGCGGGATTGCCGGGGAAGCACGTTGTTGCCCACCTGCCCGTCTGCGTGTGCTGTCCCTGACACATCAGGCACAGAAACTGCCATCTTATTATAAAGGGCTGTGTGGGACCAGATGCATTTGGAAAAAAAAATACCAGTAAGGGTTGAAATTGATACTTGCTGGGCCCCAGAAGAGAACCACGACTTTAAATCCAACCAGGTAGCTCAGAATTCAAAGCACGTCCCCAGCATGACCCTCTTGATAAAAAAGCCAGCTTCAGTCTGAGTCCCAGATCAGTCTCTGCTCAGGTGACCGTGCTGCCCAGCTGTTCCCCTTGCACAGCTCCTGGCAGGGGTTCAGTGCACCTTTACTGGATGCCATGCTGGCCAGGGTCCCAAGTGACAGCACAGGAGGTAGAGGAGGCTGTGGCAGGTTCAGGCTGCTATGGCAGTGCTTGTCCTGGGAGCAGGATCTGCCCATGGCACGGGGCAGGGCAGCAGTGGTGACTGGGCTGATGGCACACACTAGCGCTGGGATATCCCAGAGAGGCAGGCTGGGGCTGGAGTGACACCATGGCCACAATCCCCCCAGCATCCAGCTGTTGGCACCTGCTCAGTGTGACCAAGAGAACATCACCTCTGCCAGGAAAGCAGAGAGGCAGCCTCCCTGCTACTGCTTAATAAAACAAGTGGTTTTGGTGTCATTTCAGTACCATGTTTCCAGACGGTCTCATTTTGGGCTGTCTGGGAGGCAGAACCAGCCCAGGGTCTTCAGGGCAAAAAAAAAGCAGACTGTGGGTTTGGGAAGCTGGTCCCTGAGGGTGTGGATGTGTTTAGACACAGAGCAATGGCACGAGGGTGAGCTTGCCAGCTTGTCACTGCCATGTGCTCTCCTAGAGCCAGGGTTACATTACCTCAATACAATCATTGGAGAAGTGCCAGCCCATGGATGTGCTGGGGAAACGCAGGGGGCCCGGCTGCCGGAGCCCATTGTCCGGGGAGGGGCTGTCATGAGCCCCCAACTGGTCTGGGACCCTGGGGGGGACTCCTGCAGGACGGTGCCGCTCACCAGGCGGGGCTGTGTGGCCTGGCCACAGCCATAGTGTGGGGCAGAGAGGCTTGTGCTCCTTACCCTGAGACACTGGGCAGCCCAGTGCTTTATCTTCCCAGTGCAGGACAGGGCTGCGGGGACACGATCCCCCAGCCAGCCACCCCCACCTCCACCCTGGGCTCTCTGGTTGCTCTCTTCCCAGCCTCTCCCAAACCTCCGGCCCATCCTCAAGCCCTTTGCCGACTGGGCCTTCGGAGCAGCGCTCCGAGCACAGGGCTGAGTTCGGGTGAGCTGTGGCCATCACACGTGGCTCCCGCCCGCGGTCACCCCGGCACCGCAAGAACGTCAGGAAGGTGACGTTCGGAGGGGAAGGAGACGCGAGACTACCCTGCGGCTTCACAACGCACTTCCATGTCCCCTCGTCTCCTTTCAGCCCTGCTCGGCTCCCTCCGCACGCTGATGAGCAGCGGCCGGGAGCCACCAGGCGTTTCCAGAACACGGACTGCGGGTTCTGGCCGTGCCGCGGGGCAGCGGCTACCGCGGGGACCGGGCAGGCGTGATGGAAGCGGCCGCACCCGCCCAAACGCAGCGCGGGGAGGCGTTGCTGGAGCGGGGCTGCCCCAGGGTCCCCGGGAGGGACACGCACTCCGCTCCCCGCCCGGCCCGGGGCGCGTGGCCCGGAGGTAGCGTGGGGAACAGTTGGCCAGGTAGTGACAACGCCCGGTGAGGCTGACATCGGAGCTAGCCGCAGGACCCCGGGCGGCGTGAGAATGAGGCGGGGCGCTGGCTGGAAGTCTCGGGAACACTACCCCCAACCACACCGCTCCCGCCCGCCACGGGCCCTTTAAGCGCGCCCGGGGCCGGCCGCCCGGCTCTCGCGAGACCGGCCCTTGCGCCCCGCCCCGCTCCGCCGAGCTCCGCGGCCGGGCCGGGCGGCGGACTACGCGCCCCATAATGCCCCGCGCGGAGCCGCAGGCCAATAGCGGCGCGGGCGGGGGTCGGTGCCGGAGGTGCCGGCGGCCTATGGCGTGGCGCCCCGCTCCCGCGCGGGAGGGGCGGGCGGCCGTCCCCCGCCCCGGTCCCCCGGACGTGATGTCACAGGCCCCATGTGAGCCGATTGCAACACATGCAGCGCGGAGAGGGGGAGTGCGAGCAGCCGGTGTCCGACGTCAGCGCCGCCGCCAGCCGCGCGCCGCCGGGGGGGACCGGGCCTGAGGTGAGGGCGCGGCGGGCGAGGGGGAGGCGGCAGGGCCGGGATGGGACGGGCCGGGGGGCCGGGGTCTAACCACTGTGTCTGTGCCGCCGGTCCGCCGCAGGCCGCCGCAGCCGCCGCCGCAGCAGGAGGAGGAGGAGGAGGAGGAGGGAGAAGATGGCGGACGATCCCAGCGCTGCCGACCGCAACGTGGAGATCTGGAAGATCAAGAAGCTCATCAAGAGCCTGGAGGCGGCCCGCGGGTGAGCGGCGGGGCCTGCACCGCCTCCGGGGAGGCCGCGGCGGGAGGGCGGCCGCGGGCCGGGCTGGCGGGCAGCGGGGACGCCCGACCAGGAACGGGGAGGGGAGGTCCTGGTCGGAGCGGGAACGGGAGCGAAGGAGCAGCTGCCCGGCCGGCCTCGGGCCTGTCGCCGTGGAAGCGAGGGGGAGGGCGAGGCGCAGCCCCAGCCTGGCGGCCCCTTCCCGGGCCCCGGTGCCCTTTTGTCTCACCTCGTGGTGAAGCGGCCGGGACCTCGCGGTCCTCAGGGGCTCGGGCTGGGTGAGAAGAGCGGGTTTGGGGTGCGGCTGATGGAGCCGTGTTCCTCCCGGGGGCACCGGGGAAGGCTTGGCGGCAGAAAGGAAGCGTAGCCGTCATTCCCACACGGGAAGGGAGGGCAGTGCCTGCTGCCCAGCTCTCCGCTGGCCTCGGCCTGGCCGCGGCTCGTCAGCTGTTCCCTCCCCCCGCAGCGGATGAGTTCCCTGCGGAGGTGTCACAGGTGCGTGTGCCACTGTCCCGGGACGAGGCCCGTGCTGGCTGCGGAGCTCCACGTCGCTCCCGGCCCCGCCGTGTGCCCTGGCTGCTTTGTGCCAGCTGGCACTGGGGCACGGCGGATTCCAGCCGTGGTAGACGGCTCCTCTGCTCCTCGTGCAGGCCTGGGCCCTTCCCAAGGGACCAGCTGGCTCGGGAAGGGCAGGGAGGCAGGGGCCCAGGCACCAGTTACTTCATTACTGCTTTTACAGACACTTTCTTCCCACTTCACCTTCCAGTGAAAGTACTTAGTTCCAGTTCCCTGAAAACAAGCCTTTGCAAAGTCTGGGTAGCATTAAATTTAAAATCTCTAATCCTGCTTACATCATCCTTGCACTTTGATTTCCTTTTTTCTAAACAAGAAGTAAAATTTCTGTGTGTTTTTTACAGCCTGCCCCATGCCAAAGGTGACATGGTGCCTGTTTTAGTGGGTAACTCAGCAGAGGCTTGTTGCATGAGTCAGGAAGCTGCTCAGGTTTGGGCAATTGTCAAAACTATAGGTGCTGGAGCTGTAAAACAGCAAAGAGTCAGCTTGGCACTATACAACACAACAAAACAGAAATGCAGGGTGACTCCTTAGCTGCCCTTGTGGCTCTAGTTTCCATAGGCTCCCCTGAGCTGCTCTTCATCCAGCTGGGCCTGTGCTGGCATCGTGCTTTGGCCACCCAAAAGGCAGGTAGCCTTTGGACAGCTCACACAAGCCAAGACACTCCCTCGTTCTTTCCTCCATGCTGATGTTTGTTCTTGTGCTCAGTGCAGGCCAGGGGGCGTATTCAGAGGAAAAGGAACTGAGGAAGGAGGAGAATCCAAGCCCCTGGTCTCCCGGCATTTCTTTTCTTGGGTGGTTCAGCTCTGCCTCTGTACAGTGCAGGCCTTGTACTCACAGAGAGGTCCTGGCGAGGATGGGAGTGTGGGAATGGCTTCTGCTGTGCTGCTGAGGGGGCTCGGGGAGCCACAGGCATCAGCTGTGGGCTGTGAGAGCAGCTCTGTCCCTGTGACAATGTACTGTGAGCTCTCCCTGATTCACAGTGGCAGCATGTCTGCCTCTCCAGCTGTTTGGGATAGAAGAAGATGAAAGCTGGTACTGGAGAGCTCCTGGGAGAGGTGAGGCTGAAGGGCTAGTTTGGAGCAGACAGGGGTTAGGAATAACAGCTTCTTGGGGCCACAGCCCGAGTGTCTTCCCTCCTCTCCGCCAGTGAACCCTGGCACATCTCTTCCTCATGGTAAAGATGTGAGTTCAATAAACTGTGTGTGGGAGGTTTAGCCTGGCCCCTCTGGATCCAGCATATCTCCTAGGTGTCATGATACTCCTGTTCCTTAGTTTCGTGTGTGCTAGCTGCCCAGCCACCACCTGATGGAGGCTGCTGATGCCAGCAGCCCTTGCTGAAAGGGAGGTTATGCTGGTTGTGTATAAATGGGCATTGTGCTTCCAGGGAGTTCAAGCCAAAATGATCCTGATCTCTTTTGGACCAGTAAGGGGAAGAGATGCTGCAAGTTTTGCCACCAGGAGCGTTAGGCTGCCTGTCAGAAGAGGTGTGAGGCAGTGAAACAGGCTTTTCCGGCCTTTGGGAGAGTCGCTTCCCCTTCCTGCCAAGTAGGAAGACCTGTTCTGGGGTGGATTAGGGGGCAAAGCATTTAAATAGGGTGATGTGGAGGGCCAGGGACTCCTCAGTGTCTCCACCTTCTCTTACTCATGCACTCCTAATAGTGACCCAGCAGCAGTGTCCCAGTTTCATGTGCTGGTTGTTCCTGCAGGGGATCAAAGGGACGGGAAATGGAGGAAGCTGGAGCTAGATGTTCAATTCCCATGTGGCTGTTCAGGCACCTCTGCTATTATCCAGCAATTTTGGTAAAATACCAATGAAACCTTGCAGAATGTTATCAAAATCTTAAGTGAATGTGAAAGAAAGGTCGTGCTTTTGACAATATTTGGTCAGAAAACCAAGGCAGAAGGTGAAAACTTCAGCTTTCCCAGAAGCTGATCGGCTGGAGGCTGCTTTTTGAACTTGAAGGTAACATCCTAGAGAGAATGTCTTGTGTTAGTTTTCCAGCCCAGCTTAGGAAAGCTGGCTTTCTTACTGATGTCTGGATGGCACAAAGCTGGCAAATCAATTAAAAAGAACTTTGAAAGTCCCCAAACCTACCCCAAAGCTCAATCTTTGCTGGCAGGGAGTAGAAGGAGCTTTGGTTTGTATCTCGCGTTCTAAACCAGAAATGTCTCCTAGCTCTTCCAAAGTGGAGGTCCAAACTATCTGATACTGTACAGAGTTAATGAGTTGATCTTTCTTATCTATTGAGAAGGGAAGGTGGAGTTGCTGGTATCTGCAGAGTGTGTATGAGTGAGAGCAAAGAGGGCCCAATTTCTGCACAACAGTCCCTTAACCTTTCTATCCGGGAGAAGATGAGGGTAGAAGGCTGGTGATAAGCAAATTGAGCCCCTGTGAGAAGTCTGGCCTTGGCATTCAGCTCAAGTGCTCAGGCTTTCAGCCCGCATCTCTGCTTCTCCCCTCCAAAGGGATTCTGCTTCCAGCCCAGAGTCTTGGTGAAGGGCTCTGCCCCAGAAGCTGCAGCTCTGTGGCTGTGTGTGGGTGCTGCAGCAGCTCCAGTCGGAGCGGTTTTGGCCGCAGTGTTTTCCCCTCTCGCTTGGGGCCTGGCTGCTGTTGCTTCGTGTGCTTTTCCAGTGTCACTGTTAAACTGACAATCACTCTTTGTTCCTTTGGTCTTTGCAGTTCTGAATAGTTAGCAGAGCTGTGGTTGGTTGTTTCTGCTAATCTAAGCTGTAAATGCTTGAGGAAATCAAGCATCAGCAGCATCAGACTAGGCAGTCTCCTTGCAGGCTTAGGTTGGGATGTCACATCTGAATCCTGTCTGGAAAACTTCAGTCTAGGAGATGAGGGTATTCTGCTCAGAAGCAGTTTGCCAACATCTCCCTGCTGGGCAGATGGACTTTCTGACCCCGAGTGAGACCAGCAGGTGCTCATGTGTTACAATGGTACAACCTGTAGGACCCTGCTACCTTGAGACATCTCTCCTGCCTCGAACTCAAATGCAGGGCTAGACTTCTGCCCAGAGCCATGGCACTCACGAGTTACTTTACTGAATCAGGGAAGGAGGAGGCAGAGAGAATGGTGTCCTTGAAGGCTCTGTAGAGTGTGTCGAAGAATATTTTTCCAAATTAAGTCTTTTGGGAGTTGGGGGAATGGGGCATATGCAGCTTCTGAGAAGCTGCAAAAACGAAGTCTCAGCAAGTAATTTATTCTGGCTGTAACTGGAAGAAATGGATCAAGGCAGGAGAATGTAGAAATGGCAAGAGAAGGGGAAGTCTTGGTGTCTCCAGAGTCCTGGAAAAGCAGAGTAACACAGTTTTTGCTTGGGTTTGGATTCTGCCAAATTGAGACTTCATCTGCTGTAGTGGAGAAACCAAACATGACACAGATGAAGAGTCACCAGGAAGGACAGGGGCCTAAAAATGTGTAGGAATTCCTGCAAAATGAATTGCATACTCATTCTGTTTAAGGGTGGAAAAGCTGACCTGTTGCAGCCCAGCTGGTGCTGCAGAAAGCATCTTGTGCAGCTGGGTTTTCCTGCAGTCCACCTGGAGCATTGCTGGGCCTGATGGAAGTGCCCTGCTTTAGAGTTAGCCTCAAGCTTCTGCAGTTTCCCAGCCTCACGTAACCGGGGCAGGAGAAGGAGGGAGGTAGGCTGTGCATTTCTGCCTCTTGTTCTTTGGTGTCCTGGACTGCTGCTGCTTTTGTGACCAGGCAGGTTGGCATGGCCGAGTGAGACCTGTTTGGACAGCCTGGTGGTTCTGGAGAACAAGACAGTCTTGTCATGTTCTGCTGTTAGCATGGTGGGCCTTTGCCAAAGCAGCCTGGAAGTTGCCTTCTTGTGAGTTAACACTGCAGCTGGGAATGCTACTGGGATGCACGTAGGGAATGACTGGGGTCAGCTACAGGCAGACACCCTGTACGGGTTTGCCTTGTGCCTGGTTTCTTTTGAGCAGAGTGCTGGAACTGGTGGTGCCAGGGTTAGATTGTGCTGCCTCAGGGAGCTGAGCTCCTCTCCTGAATTAGGCAGCACAAATACTTGTTCCCTCCTGGGAGCATCTGCAGCCCTGGACTGTAGGTGGCTTGTTCTGCTGAGGGCAGGTGCTGTACAGCTGCTGTGTACACAAGTTCCATCTGTACTGGGATAACTGTTGAATGTGCTGGAATGGTTGATTCTCAACTGGTGTGAATTCCTCAACTGTACCACATATGCATATAAGATGGAGTACACCATATAGAGTGCTGTGCTATGTCTATGTGATTGTAACAATGCCACCGTGCCCAGGCAAGTACCAGTATAACTGTCTTGTCTTCCAAGTGATGTCATGCATCAGGAAGAGGATTTGGTGTGGCTTTTCATCGCTGTGGCTGGCTTCTGGCTGCACTGCCAGAGCTGTGTTGGGTCAGAGGCTCCCTCCTCTGCTCCCAGGCTGGCAGCAGATCTCTTTCCCTACCTTTATTGGGATCTGTTTGTTATTGTGGCTCTGCCTCGGGTCTGGGCTCAGGGAAACAGTTTAACCATTGATACAGGATCTGTTTCTGCAGAGCTGAAGCTTTCACCTTAGGACGTGGAGTGTGCTGGAGACCTTGAGCTGGGCCTGGGTGAGCTGTTCGATCTGTGAAGGGCAGTGCTGTGGCAAGGTACTACTTGGCTTTCCAACTTGTGCTGTGTTAATCAGGTCACAGTGCTGGTATGTAATGCTAGGGCCAGTCGTGGGGTAGCCTGGAGGATGTCTCTACAGCTGATGTCTCCAGCAGAGCTATCTTTGCTTCTCTTCTGCAGGAATCTGGGCTGGGCCAGCCTTGGGGAAAATGTCTGTCTGTCACTCTGTGGGGAGTGTGAAATATGAGTGGGGCGAGGACTGGAAGAGTAGTGTCTGTGGGGAGGCACGTGGAATTTTACTAACAATGAGTTTTCTACTTTATGATCTGTCATTAAAAGTGTTGAGTGTTTAGGGAAGAGGTTGTGATTTCAGTTCTTGCTGAAGCAGAATTGCTTCCTCAAAGTAGTGCTTTCTCAGCCCAGTTGTCTTAAGGATACTTCTAAAGGAGGTCATGTTTCTGTTACAGAGGTAAAGGCTGTGCTGTTAATGCTGCTTTGGCCTCTGGTCATGTGAGGAGGAGGAGGAGACACATGTAGAGAGGCCTGAGCAGGAATAGTGCAGAGCGGGAGCAACACCCAAGGGCTCTGGCAGGTGATCCCATGGGATGTACCTCAGCCACTTACACCCTGTTGCCCTGCTCTGAGTCTCTGACTGTTTTCAGGCTGCTGGGCTTAGGGGCTGAGTGTGGATTTTGTGTCAGCAGGGCTGATCAGACCTCTTGGGAGTATGGCAGTGTCTCTTAAGATCTTGTGTTTTGGTGGTGTTGAGGGTGGGTGGTCTGAGAAAGCTGCCCTCTCCCTGTGCCTGGTGAGAAAGCAGCCAGAGCTGCACAGTGTCCAAAGGGTGGTTGCCATCCTGCTGGTTGCCTGTGTCTAATTACTGTAAAACAATTTGTGGGCTTTCTCATCTGCCTGCTCTACCTGTTCCTTTTGAATTATAGCAACAATTAGGCAGTGCTGTTTTGAGAGCATATGCTAGTGAGTGGCAGAAAAGGACCTGATCTGGGAGAACAGTTAAGTATCAGACGAGAACTCCAGTCTGGAGTGTTTTATAGCCCTCTGTAGCTTGGCAGCCTGGTACCCTCTTTTACAACCGTGTGAATCATTAGTGAACAGTGTGATTCATACACAGATCATCATTCACGTAGAGCTAATGAATGAGCCCCTGACTGCTGAAGACACATGATGTGGTAGAAGATGGGAACGAGCACCACAAAACAGGGCAGACTTTTTTTGGCTTTGATTGGATTTCTCCCTCCTGCCCCTAGCTCCCTAGTCCCCTGTAGCTCCGTGGCATTAACATCTTAACAAGCAAATCTGGATTTGTTGCTTCAGTCCCTCAGTGTACGTCTTGTACCCAGCTGGCCCATTAGCATAATGCAACAAGTCTTTTAAACTTGGAGCATTAATAATTGGAGAGGGAGGAGGGAGAGCAGGGAGCTGTGGCAAAACTGAGCCTCCCAGTGAGTCACAAATGTCTGAAGTGCAGAAATGTCTGTTCCACTTACCGGTAATTGGGCATCCGGGCTTTCTGCATGAGGTCAGATGCAGCCAGGGAGGCAGATTCCAAACAGCCCTACGCAGTTATGTTTTGTGATGTGTTGCCTTTGATCCAAGGATTTCGGAGCAGCGTTGATTCACTTTCCCTGTGGGGCATGGGGCATCCCCGTGAGCTGATTCTGTCCTCTTCAGGGTTACAGGGTGGACAGAGCCCTGTGGGCTCTGCTCCTGAAGCTGCTGAACCCCTTTGGTTCCTGGCTGCCAGTGGCTCCTGAGGAGCTGTGGTGTTGGAGGTGGTTCCAGCTGGGGACAGGAGGAAGCTCAGAGCATGGAGCTGCTTATGATGCCCTCTGCGCAGGTGGCACGTGCTGGACCAACGGGCAGGGTCTCGCTGTTGCCTGCTACCTGTGCAGCCTTTGGCCATGTGATACCTTGGCCAAATTCTTTTCCTGAGTGGAGGAATAGAGGTCTGTGACCTGATTCTTCTTCACCTTTCTGTCCCTGGGGAGTGCTGCCTGCTGAGCTCAGGAGGCAGGTCCTGGCAGCAGGCCAGTGGCTGCTGCAAGGGGGGAAAGCACTACCTTGCCTGACCCTTGGTGAAACACTAGCCAGTCTTGCCTCTGCTCCTGTGCTGAAGCAGCCATTTGCTGCCTCCCTGTGGGAAGCTCTCCCTTGCTGCTGAAGCAGGGGGTGCACTGAGGAAAGCAGGTTCTTCTTTCCAGGGTGGGTTCTGGCTCAGTGGTTTGCTCCTTAGCTTGCACCCAGTAAGCTTGCTTGGCATATGGGGGCCTTTCCTCTTTGAGAAGGTCAGTGGGCTAGGGTAGGAGGGCAGAGTACAGTTCCAGGACAGTCTTAACGTCCACGTTCAAGCTGTTACTGGTTACACAAAGTGCTTTTTCTGTGCTGTCTGCCAGTGTTACAGGAAGATGATGTACAAGGTTCTTGTCTTGGGCTCAGGGACAGAACTGCAGCATGTGAGCTTGGCACTGTGTGAGCTGTGGTGGCAGTAGCTGCAGGGCCTCATGCTGTGCAGCTAAGTGACTTTCCTTTGTCCAGGGTAGAGGTGGCATTCAAAGACTGACAGGGGAGTTTGCTATATGGAATGTTTCTTTGACGTAGGGGAGGGGGCGGGGTGGGCCTCATCTTCTCCAAATAATGCTGAAAAGTACTCTTGTGGAAGGTATTACTTGGTCTCCTGGTTCTGTGATCCTCCCTCATATCCACCCAGTCCCCATCCTGTGCTTCTGAGGTGTCACTGGATCCAGAGGGGTCATCTCTGCCTTACTTTTGCTTAGGAACTGGTCTCTTCCATGTCTTCATTCCCTTCTTTGGATGACCCTGAAACCTTTGAGGAATGTACATCGATGTCACCTTTTAGGAGATGGTCCAGGGTTCTGCTGTATGCTGTGTTACAACACAGGATGCCTCTGAGATGGGGGTTGTGGGAGCCTTGCTGAAATTATGCTGTATAAAGTCCTGCCAGTGGCATGGTGTTCAGCTCAACCTCACATTAACCCTTCAAAGGGCTGTAGGTCCTGTTGTCAGCTCACTGGTTTTGTGTGCTCTGTCTAGGTATCTGTGCAGCACTTGTCTTCTGCTTGAGCTGTGCTTTGAGCCCACCATCTGAATGGGGAGAGAACTTCATCTGTTTCTGATGGAGACATCACAAAAAGCTGTGATTAGATTGAGGCCTTCTGGCTGTGTGTGTTGCAGAGCTTTCAGACAAAGTTCTCAAAGGCAGTGCTGCCTTTGGGGAAGCTACATTATGTTGCCTCTGAAGCACTGAAGGGATCCTAGACTCTTAAGATTCTCTGGTCTTTCCTATCAGGCTGACAGGACTTGCAGGAAAAGTTACATAGCTTTTCTGTCTGCTGTCATCTCTCTAGGTTTAGCATCTCGAGTGGTCTTGAGCCACTTGCTATCTGATGAAGGCTTTGTCATATAAAAAGACAAAGTCTTTAAAGGGCACAGCTATGACCCGTTTATGTTCTTCACAGCTGTAGTTGGGAAGCTGGAGGAGCAGATGTGTAGAACTTTCCTACGGCAAGGTCAGCACTGTTGCATGCAGGGCTTGGATGACATGGGAGTGTCTAATGGCCTGTGTTTTGTAAGAGAACCCAAACCAGCAGTTTTGTGTTTGCCCTTACCAAAGGACACTTACTTTTTATAGCACTTCATTCAACATCTCTCCTCGGATACAGGATCAAATAAACCTCAGATATTCTTTACTTCCATCACTGCTTGGGTGGACTATGCTTTTAGTCCTTCACTGAAGTATCCTGTACCTGCAGCACTCTGTGGATATTTCTTCAGAAGGAGCTCTTGGACCTGTGGCTCGGTGAAGTTGTGCCCTACATTACATAGATATTGCTGTCTTGCAGTCAGCTGTGGATGTGTCACTGATGGAACTGATACAGCTCCAGTGGCTGTCCAGGTAGCTTGGACTCCTATATACAGGTGATGCCTGCCCAGTAATCCCTGGTCCTCTTGGATAGAGACCAGCAGATGTTACCTTGGGAAGGTAACATTGCCTGAAGTGGTGTGGCAACAGTTATTTCATAGAAAGCTTCCTAGCTGTGGTGTGTGGTTAAGATCAGATTAGCTGAAAGCTGTTTCATCCATGCTCCTGCCAGTCTCTGGCAGTCACATATGGGCCTTGTGCTTGCCCTTGGTCCCTGGGGAAAGCAAGACGGTCACGGAGCTCGTGCCCTGTAAAAATAATCTCAGTTTGAGTCATAAAGAATGACTGACCTTCCTTGTCTCTGTATCCCTGTGTTACACAGTGTGCTATTCGTGTGAAATGTTTCATTGTGGAACAACTACAGCCCAGCTGCTGTTTGTCAAGTTTCCTCTGATACCACAGGATAGGCCAGTAACTGCTATTTATAGAGCATGTCTGTTCAATTAGTGCTCTCCCTTGCCAGTGCATATCCAAGATTCCAGGAGACAGGTTGAGTGATTGCTTCTCCTTGGACTTCTGTTTGGGATTGCTCTTGTCTGCCAAGCTGAGGGTAGCTACAGTCAGAGGCTGGTGTGTGGCTGTTCAGGTAGC